>JAQIUQ010000510.1:0-145000 GCA_030378365.1 Hybognathus amarus
CGCACCAAGATCCCCGTCCCCAGAGTATTAATCACCTGCACCTGCTCCCAATCCGCAATCACCGTCCCAGCCAGCATAAAAACCCCGGTCCCACAGTCATTCATTGTCAAGCCTCCGACAGGAAGAGACCCACAACCGTTCTCTCAGCTTCCTTCCCGAGTGATCACCTACATGGAACGTAAAGTATACTCACCTGTAATCCACTAACCTGTGTGTTCCTGTTCCAGATGTCCCCAGAATCCGCTCCTCGGTTCCTGTTTCCTGTGTCCTGGATCCAGTGTTGAGTCCCGTTCTCCTCCGGATGATCTAGAAAAGAGAAGCAAGCGAGTATCACTGAACTGGTTGATTCACCCTTGAAAGCACTAAAGGAATCTACTCACGTGGAATTCTCTCTGTGTCTCGTCTACCCACCGACTATCTAGAAGAGGGAAGACGGAGAGTCAGCGCAAAGAACCACAGTCACGAAATTCCTTATCAAGAGAATTCACTCACCTGGAATAATCCTGCCACGAATCCTCTTCACAAGCACCACTGAGCACCTAAAAACCTGAATCCTTACCTGTTCTTTAAATAAAGCAAAGTGTATATTCTTCACTTACCCCTGTGTTCGAGTCTGAATCCTGACAGAAGGCTTGACCGAAACAGCAACAGAACGAGGTAAAATCAAGATGACTTCAAAACGACCTGAAATTGCTGCAAATCCACTATCTGACACCGCTACCCCAGCACAGCCGGTGTTTTTCCCCGCAGGGACTTCCGGAAACACTGCTTCTACGGTTACCTGCATTACTAGTCCCCGTCTCGCCCAGCGCCCTTCTCTGGTCGGGCGGAAGATTGCAATGGCTTCCTATTGCAGTGTTCACTCGCGCTGGAGCTGCAGCCTCAACTATATCCCACGGAGAGATCTAAAGTGGCCTTTGTCATTCATCAGTTATCAGGAGCGGCGCTGAGATGGGCAGAATCATTATGGACAAAGGAGTCACCAGTGGTAACGTCATTTCAAGAGTTTATTAAGCACTTCAAAGAGGTCTTCGGAAAGCCAGCTGAAGATTCCTCGTTCGGAGAAAATCTGCTTCAGTTACGTCAAGGAAGGAAGTCACTGACCGATTATTCCCTTGAGTTCCGCACGCTCGCATCTAACAGTGGGTGGAATGAACGAGCGCTCATCTCCGTGTTCCGAAGAGGTCTGAATCCAGCCTTACGCCTCCAAATGGCCATTTATGATGATACCTTAGGACTCGAGAAATTCATGCAGCAAGCCATGAGAATAAATCAAAGATCCCAAAGTTGTTATAAAGAGCAGTCTCACCTTAGCCCAAATTCTCACACAAGTGTTCGAAGCCCACCGCCAGAGGGTCCAGTGGAGGACATGCAAGTTGATGCTTTCAAACTCTCGCAGTCTGAGCGTCTTCGGAGACGAGAGCTCCGATTATGCCTGTATTGTGGGGGAAAGGGACATTTTCGACTTAATTGCCCCATTCGACCAGGAAATATGATGGTGAGCTCAGTTTTAAATCACCCCACTGTTTCAGCACCCCTCACAATCACTGCGACCATCAAAATTGAAGAACTCTGCGTCTCTGTCACAGCAATCATCGATTCGGGGTCCGCGGGAAACTTCATCTCGGGAAAGCTTTGTAAGAGACTCAATCTACGAGAAGTCAGCACTCCCAAATCCTACTCCATCTACGCCGTGACAGGTGAGAGAATTAACATGCAAGATGTTACTACCCAGATAAGACCCATTCAACTGTGTATTGATAGAACGCATCGAGAGTGGTTTGAACCGTTTGTCCTTCGGAACAGCCAGACTGATCTCATCCTTGGGCGACCCTGGCTAGTTCTACATCAACCTACCATTGAGTGGGAGTCCGGTAAAGTTCTTCATTGGGGGTGTCATGGTCACACAATCCTAGATCCAGTTCCTCGTCCACCTGATCTGCAGGTAAACCAGAAACTCACTGTAAATTCCACGTCTATTGAGAGTCCTACACAAAATCTGTCCACGAATATCCCAGAATGTTATTCCAAGTTCTCCGAGATTTTTAACCCTGTCACTGCCTCCCGGCTGCCTCCACACCGACCGTGGGATTGTGCAATAGATCTTGTCCCAGATGCACGACTCCCTAAAGGTCGAATTTATTCCCTGTCCGTGCCAGAACAAGAATCCATGAAGAAGTACATCAGAGAAGCGTTGGATCAAGGGTACATCCGGCCTTCCACTTCACCAGCAGCAGCTAGCTTTTTCTTCGTGGCCAAGAAAGATGGCGGTTTAAGACCATGCATTGATTACCGAGCCCTAAATCAGGTCACCGTAAAATTCAGTTATCCCCTACCTCTTATTCCAGCCGCACTTGAACAACTCAGAGAAGCTAAAGTCTTTACCAAGCTAGATTTAAGAAGTGCATACAATCTGATCCGAGTGAGAAAAGGTGACGAGTGGAAGACTGCATTCATAACCCCTGCTGGCCACTATGAATATCAAGTGATGCCCTATGGTCTGGTCAATGCCCCATCAGTTTTCCAAAGTTTCATGGACGAGGTCCTCCGAGACTTTTTAGGGAAGTTTGTTCTGGTTTACATTGACGACATCCTGGTCTATTCACAGAATCTCCCCGAACACCAACGCCACGTCTCTCTAGTACTCCAACGGCTCAAAGAATTCAATCTGTTCCTGAAGGCGGAGAAGTGTAGTTTTCATCAGTCCACCATTGACTTCCTGGGGTACGTCCTTAGCGAGCGAGGAGTTGAAATGGACCGAGAAAAAACCGAGACCATCCTCTCCTGGCCAAGCCCCACATCTGTAAAGGAGCTTCAGCGTTTCTTGGGGTTTGCGAACTTTTACAGGAGATTTATCAATCAGTACAGTCTTCTCACCGCCCCATTGACCTCCTTGTTAAAAGGAAAACCTAAGACCCTGTCCTGGACCCCAGAAGCCGAGAAGGCCTTTCAATCCCTGAAATCCGCTTTCACCTGTGCCCCGTTGCTGCATCATCCCGATCCAGATCGACCCTTTGTGGTGGAAGTAGATGCGTCCACCACCGGAGTGGGTGGGATTCTATCCCAATGCTCAGAGTTCTCTTCTAAACCATTACCCTGTGCATTCTTTTCGAAGAAGTTTTCCCCGCAGAGGTGAATTATGATATCGGAAATCGTGAGCTTCTTGCCATAAAGCTTGCCTTAGAAGAATGGCGCCATTGGCTAGAAGGAGCGAAACACCCGTTCATCGTTCTCACTGACCATAAGAACCTCCAGTACCTGAGAGATGCAAAACGGTTGAACCCCCGTCAAGCCCGATGGGCGCTATTCTTCACCAGGTTCCATTTCAAAATCGCCTATCGCCCCGGATCCAAGAACACCCGAGCAGACGCCCTGTCCCGTATCCATGCCCCCGATACTCCCGTAGAGAAACCTGAGACTATCCTGCCAGAGAAACTATTCATAAATCCAATCCAGTGGGAAATCAACGAACAACTCCAGGAATTGGACCAACCACATCAACGAGTTCCCGGATGTCCACCCGACAAAATTCATGTACCCGAAGATTTCCGTAGGGCTCTGATTTCTTCAGCGCATTCCTCAGTGGGCACGGGACATCCCGGTATAACCCAGACCCTGGCTACACTCCAAGAAAGGTATTGGTGGCACAACATGCGTCATGACATTGCCCAATTTATTCAAGGTTGTATTCCCTGTGCCATCTCAAAGGTCCCGAGAAATCTGCCCGTTGGGAAATTAGTACCACTACCTGTTCCAAATAGACCATGGTCGCACATTGGAGTTGACTTTGTCACGGATCTTCCTGTATCAGAAGGTAACACCTGCATCCTAGTGGCGATTGATCGATTTTCGAAAGCATGCAAGCTGATCCCACTGAAAGGGCTCCCAACCGCCTTCGATACGGCGGAGCTACTCATGGAACATGTCTTTCGAAATTTCGGCATCCCAGAGGACATAGTTTCAGATCGGGGACCCCAGTTCATTTCCAGAGTCTGGCGATCATTTTTCAGTTTGATGAATGTGACTGTGAGCCTATCATCCGGATATCACCCGCAAACCAATGGGCAAACCGAACGAAAGATCCAAGACATAGGCCGGTTTCTGCGCACATTCTGTCACTCCAACCAAAACATCTGGAGTCGATATCTTCTCTGGGCAGAATATGCGCAAAATTCACTCAGACAAGCATCCACGAAGTTGACCCCGTTCCAATGTGTCCTTGGCTATCAACCCCCGTTGTTCCCCTGGTCCGGTGAACCGTCAGAAGTGCCAGCTGTAAACAAATGGTTTGAAGAAAGTGAAGAAGTATGGAATCAGACACATCAGCACATCCAACAAGCCATTAACAGACACCGACAGTTCGCAGATCGCCGTCGTCGACCCACTCCAGAATATCAGCCAGGACAATTAGTATGGCTCTCCACTAGAGACATCAGACTCCGGCAACAATGTAAGAAACTTAGCCCCAAATACATTGGACCCTTCCCTATTGTCGAACGAGTCAATCCTGTCACCTATCAACTCCGGTTACCCCCTGAATATCGCATTCATCCCACGTTCCATGTTTCTCTTCTAAAGCCCCATCACCCACCTGCACACCAGTCAGATACCGAGGTCAATCCCGAAGACAACCCCCGATACCATCCATTGAACCAGAGTCCATCTACCTCATCAGGGAAATCTTGGACTCTCGACGCCGTGGGGGCCAACTGGAATACCTCATCGACTGGGAGGGATATGGACCAGAAGAGAGAAGTTGGATACCTCGTAAGGATGTTCTTGACCCCAGCCTGCTCCAAGAATTCCATGCACAATATCCTGAAAAGCCCGCACCAAGACCCAGAGGTCGACCCCCACGACGTCGAGGTCCAAGGTCCGCTTGCGCGGACCCTGGAGGGGGGGTAATGTCAGGAGCCAATCAGAATCCTCTTACGTCACCGCACCAAGATCCCCGTCCCCAGAGTATTAATCACCTGCACCTGCTCCCAATCCGCAATCACCGTCCCAGCCAGCATAAAAACCCCGGTCCCACAGTCATTCATTGTCAAGCCTCCGACAGGAAGAGACCCACAACCGTTCTCTCAGCTTCCTTCCCGAGTGATCACCTACATGGAACGTAAAGTATACTCACCTGTAATCCACTAACCTGTGTGTTCCTGTTCCGATGTTCCCAGAATCCGCTCCTCGGTTCCTGTTTCCTGTGTCCTGGATCCAGTGTTGAGTCCCGTTCTCCTCCGGATGATCTAGAAAAGAGAAGCAAGCGAGTATCACTGAACTGGTTGATTCACCCTTGAAAGCACTAAAGGAATCTACTCACGTGGAATTCTCTCTGTGTCTCGTCTACCCACCGACTATCTAGAAGAGGGAAGACGGAGAGTCAGCGCAAAGAACCACAGTCACGAAATTCCTTATCAAGAGAATTCACTCACCTGGAATAATCCTGCCACGAATCCTCTTCACAAGCACCACTGAGCACCTAAAAACCTGAATCCTTACCTGTTCTTTAAATAAAGCAAAGTGTATATTCTTCACTTACCCCTGTGTTCGAGTCTGAATCCTGACACTATGCAACACGCACGTTTAACAAATAATAAAATCTGAACCAGCGGTTCTGCTTCCTGTATTGAGAGATAACATGTCAGTTTCAGTGGCCATTGATTCACGGCTTTTTAAAATGTCATGAAGTGTTTTGAAGTGGTTTTGAACGAATTATTGAAATATTGAAGTTTATAATTGAGTATTTTAATAATATGCGTAGGCCTATTCTAAAATCGGGTTTTATTCTGGCATTAATTATAGTGTTCGAGAAACGCGACGGCGCTCAGTTGAATTTATTTTTCTCATAACAGCTAAAATAAAAGCATCTTTTTCCGGAGCCCGGGAAGTCACCTGTGGGGGAAAAACAATCCGATCACGACGGTTTTGCAATCCATCCCCTCAGTTTATAAACTGTACTCACAGATTCATAAACTGTTCCCTCGGTTTAACAATTCGTGCCCAGCGGATTAATAAACCGTACCCACGAGTTCCTAATCTGTGCTCTCAGATTTGTAAACCATGCCCTCAGTTTTTGCAATCTGTACCCACAAATTCATAAACCGTGCCCACGCTTCGCAATCCGCCTACTCACGAGTTTGTAATCTGGACTCACGGATTTATGGCTCGTCCCCCAGAGTGTGCCGCATGATTCAACCAGGCCTCCTGTTTAGATGCGGGATCATAGCATTGTTTTTAAAATCCTTTTTTTAAATGTATAATTTCTTTCTACAACTATTTCTTGCTACAACTTTTATCTT
This sequence comes from Hybognathus amarus, assembly GCA_030378365.1. NCBI lineage: Eukaryota > Metazoa > Chordata > Actinopteri > Cypriniformes > Leuciscidae > Hybognathus > Hybognathus amarus. The sequence continues at coordinate 6,297 of JAQIUQ010000510.1, forward strand.
TAAAGTTCATTTTTAGAGGAAAACTGCATGTCACTGAGCCCGGCCGCAAACACTTGCATGTTCATATCAACAGTGGAACAATTTAAAATAATCTAGCATTTCTGGTCATACAGAAAAAATATATTATACATAATACATTATTTGCAACTACTTTTATTTGTGTAAACTCACAATAACAAGAAAACGTTGTGTATTTGTAAAATAAAATAAAATAAACAATTAATGCTTCATGATCTTCGGAGCGCGTCTCTAAATGAACTGAAACAAAAGCCTATCTAAAGCTTGAAATGTCCACTTTTAAACGAACAAATTGGAATCGAAAGCAAATACCGTCTGATTATACAATCCGAAAGGTGCATTTCTCTAAAGGTGCATCAGCTTTACAGCGGAGATGGAGATATAGCCCGACACTAGAAAAGGTTTATTTAAAGTCCCTGTGAACCGGAAGTTTGCAAACGATTTTTCTCCAGTGCTGTGACGTATTTCCAAGTGAAAGCGGAATATTGAACACAGAGGGCAGGGTTTTACTCTAGCACTCCTCCTCTCCATCTCTCACTCATAGAAGACTAACGGTTTGAGGGGAGTGGTTAAGTGCTTTCCCCACCCAAGCTGTGAAACCTACGTCATCAGAAAAAGAAAACATTCCAGACCGGAAGTAACTTTTCAGATTTTGATTAAAGATTACCAAGGTAAAATTTTTTTAAATATATATTTACTTGCACGGATTAATTGTTCACCACAAGACTAGTAATATGCGCTAACAAAGTAAATAGGTTCAATTTGGTTTCACGGGGACTTTAAGCAATAAAAATCCATCGTTATTTTTCAGACACATTTATTATGATTAGCCTATAAATCACCAATAAATCATCTCTCTCTCTCTATGGTTCCCAGAGACATGCTCTTCTCATTTAGCACTGTGGGCAAAATATAGTTTTTAGAAAGTAAAATCTGTTTTCTTTTTCATATTAATTTGCGAAATATATTAAATGTTTAATAAAGGCAAATAGTCAATGTTATTTATTTTTGTGCACAAACATTGGATATGCTGTCAAAATCTGGTTTATTTGTGATAATCTCAGCCCTGTATTATTATTGTCTAACCTGTATTATGACTGACATTTGACGCTTTGCTTTGTTTCTTTTTTTGATAGAAGCGTCTTATATCTAAATATGTAGCCTAAATGTAATAATAATAGCATAATTATTATTATTAGGCATATTATTTGCGTTTATAACTTTAAAATAGTTCACTTAAGACAGGAATATGTTAATCATAAAACAATTTATGAATGTTTTATTTTTATAGGCCTATAACTTTGTATTATATTTATTTTTTGGTATGTGAAGTCCTTTTAAAAACAATGCATCCCTCATCTAGGAGGCCTGGTTGAATCATGCGGCACATTCTGGGAGATCGAGCCACAAATCGCGTGAGTAGCACGGTTTACAAATCTGAGAGCACGGATTCAGGAACTCATGGGTAGCCTACGGTTTATTAATCCCTGGGCACAAATTTACAAATGTTTTCTCAATTGTGTGTGTGCGTCACACGTTAAATGTTTTCTTAGAATGTAACGCAACATTCAAATGCAAATATGCGCCCTCCCCACTTTGAAAGACCGTGTGTCCACCAAAGCGTTTTTCCACACGCCTGGCGTTTGTTTTCAATGGGAGCGCCACGTTTCTTAAACGCCATGCAGCGCACTCAAGTCAGCTCCTGATTAGGCTGGTGTTTTTATGTCGTTTTTTCTCCAAACAATTCAAGAACAATATGTAGGCTATAAATTGAACATGGTTTATTTTTTTGTAAAACTTCAAAACTGGCCTTTACTTTCTTGATGCAAATATCTGTAAAAAATAGGCTAGGTCTACTCAAGACATTCATTTGCCTAACAGGCCAGATGGTAAGCTAACTAATTAACGTTAAAGTTATGTTAACAGCTTAAGCTAAAAACGCAAGCTTAGCAACAAAAAAAAAACAAAAAAAAACAAAGACAAATACGGGTAAATGGAAAAATCCTTTAAATTTGCATGGTACATTCTATCCGTATTTTTAACGTAATCTACAGTGTATTTAAATAAATAGGCTAAATAAAAATATGTAGCCTACAGGTATAGCCTAGCCTATATAAGTTGGCTACATTTTAAATAAATTTGCCTCATAAATCTGAGAGGGCAAGTCACATGTTTTTATTTAATGTAGTTTTTTTAATTGATTGATGTATATAAATTATCTCTTAACTGTTATGATTATGTAAAGCACATTGGGCTACCTGTGTATGAAATGGGCTACATCAATAAACCTGAAATCGCGCAAGAAATGAATCTCAGTTTCAGTCTTTCTCAGCATGTGATTGGCTGTTCGCTACTGATGTCATACCAAAACTCAAGTGAGTTGACAAGAGAATGTTGATCAGCGTGTTACCAGCAAAGCCTGGTTGGATGGGTTTGGTTTTTTCAACTTGAAACAAATCCTGCAGCCCTCAGTTTGTTCAACTACTGTACCATCATGGTCCAGGCCCCAGATATAGAGATTAAATTGTCTACAAACATTTACGATCAATGCTTTTCATTTTCATGCACAATTAATTGTTCATTAAACTGAAACCTGGTTTTAAGTTGGTTAGACAATTAAAATAAAATTGTATGTCTTTGTCGTCATTTTTATTTTAGCTTCAAAAAAAAAAAAAACAGACAAGCCAAACACACCTTAAACATGTCTTTGTGTAAACAAGCATTAAACAAGTCATTTTATGCACTTTTAATTTGAATTTTTTTTCTGTTCAGTTCCTGTAACACTTGAACAGATTGAAAAATAATAAAGCTTGCTTAGAAGTAAATATAAGAGATATCAATTTCTTGCAATGTTTCAATGGTAGGATCTCCTCACTGTGACTCAGTATCCCTGGGAAGTAAAACAAGACATGTTAGTATAAACGAGACTAACAAATCCACACACCATAAAGACTGTTTTATAGGATATATTTTGATAAACAATGAAGTGAAAAGATACACAACACTGTTACACAATTCAATAATTTAGCAGTAGAAAAAGGATGTGGTGTACAATGATCATGTTGTAAATCATTTACCTGGTTCAGTGCCACATTGACCACTGTAGAGTCGGTCTCGCTGGTGGCTTTGCAGGCGAATCCTGAGATGCAGATGGAGATGATGAACTGAAGGATGGAGAACACCAGTAATACTCCACTGATCCCAGATCATAATTCTAAAAAATATTCAAAATGTTCATATGAAGGTATAATATTCCATCAATTATACTGAACGAGTTTCTAAATATTATATTGCATTATACTGAGGCATCATATTGCTTTTGAACAATTGAAACATAGCACACAAGTTGTATTGAACATTGTACATTTAATACCTTTACATTCAAACAGATTTCCTCTGGATTACTGTAGTCATGACTATAACCACGACCATAGTTACGACTGTAGCATCTTGAATAGGCCGATGAGCTGTAAACTATCTCTATGCACATCAAAATAATGGCTATCCCTCCAGTCATGGCACTGATCACATTCATTCCAAGAGAGGCTTTCACCTACAGAAAAAAAAAAATGTGAAAAGTGACTAATACTACTTGTAAAAACAACTCAGTTTTACCTCTGTAAACGAATGACTCATAATGTATTGATCTTTCAAGTTTCAGACCATGTGGTCAGAACAGAGTTTACCATGGAAAGTGTTGTGGTTGTAGAAGAACTGAAACTTTTTTTAGCGTTTTTATTTATTTGATAATGCCAAAATGTGTGATGATCGCAAAACATGTTTTGTGAAAAGAAATGGTTTAAACAAAAACATGTAAATATATAGGTAGCAGCAAAATCTATATTCAAGAAAGTGTTATGTTGGTTTTTGTTGTTTTTTGGTGTTAATGGATGAAAATAAAATCCCAATGGCCCTTTTAGCCCCAATTGTACCACTGCATGCTGTCTTTTATTCAAATAATAGAAACTTATAACTGTTGAATATCACATAAGTTAGGAAAGGACAGGTGTTCACCTGAAGCAGCTTCTAATAAGAGGTCAATTTTTAAAAATATCTGGACTGATACTACATTTTGAAAGCTTGTAATGGTTTAAATTACACAACAATTATTGCAATGTGTATAATGGTGTATATATACATCAGAAACAAAATACACTACTATACACAAAAGAAGAGTTATCCCCACAGACTGAAGTAAATATACATACCACACACAAATTAAGTTTATTCTGCGCAGCAACAGACAGAGATCCAGCACTGATGTACTGAGAGAAAAACAGGGCATTTCAAAGTTCATTCTAGAAATTAAAATCAGTTAAAGCAAGTAATTAAAATCATTAAAAGCAAAACACTTAATTGAAACTTACAATAAGGGATCCCCAGAAGGTTATGCCACTAATTATAAAACCAGATACGTAATGGTTGCTGTGAAAGGTGGTGTTTACCGATACCAAACAAGAAACACAACACTCCAATCATTATTTGGACAGTCTAGAGATGGGAAAAAGGGTCAAGTGTTTATATTTATGCATGATGGCATATCATTCATGTTTTAGACACAAACACACAACAAAGAATCTATATTAATGTTTTATGCATCTCTACAGTCTAAATGCAATCGGGCAAACACAAACATATTAACTTGAGAGCACATGACAACTTTTAACGTTCTGTTCGTATTATCACAGATGGAAATTACACACTAAAAAATCCACAAATTATAATTATAATTAATCATTAAATGCATTACCCCCAATGCCTTTGGTTTGTGCTTTGAAAAATCCAGTGAGAGCCGTATTGGGATATACTCTGGTCTGCTGTCCATCATCACAAATAACAGCATTTTGTGCTACCTGTGGATTTACTTGGATGACAACTGTAGCTTTGTCAGTTGAGATGACCTTGCTGGTTTCCATTATTAGTTTTCACCTGTAATTAAGCATTCAAATTCTGCAGTTCACAACTCACTTAAGGTTGGTTTATTTTCGTTTGATGTTCTGTACAATATTTATATGTAAAGGATTAGTTAACGCCCATGTCCAGAGTGATGTAAAACGGCAAGTATTGACCGTTTTTTACACTATAAAATAAGTAAAAGCAAAAAAAAAACATTGCACAGTTCATTTTTTGAGATAAACAGTTAAGATCAGAGGATAAAATCTATATTCTTCACAAATATGTTGCCTGATTGTATCTTTTGTAGCCTAATATCCAAACAAATAACAAAACTTGAAGAAATGGAAAATTTTAATTTTATGAGCCAAACAATAACAATAAATGAGCAACAACAAAACTATGACTGGTGTGAAAAAAATCGCACTTGTCAAAAAGATTATTATTTTTAAAATTGATGTATATCATTGTGTGTATATAAATACAGACTATAGATACAGTAGATAGATAGAATGTTATCTGACACATAAAATATTTACCTGAAAAGAAGTGAGAGGTTGAACTAGATGTCTGATCGCTGTAATAGCGTACTGTTGTGTTTGTGGACTGTGAAGAACCCCTGAGGAGCTTGCTTTAAATGAGTTTGCTTTATTCTTAGACTAAAGGATTATGTTAATGTACTTCCTCCTAAAATTCAATGGGCTTTGGGGGTTATATGTTATTTTGATAGTCAACTTTAGACATTCTACTAACTTTAAGTAACTTTGAACTGAAAATAGATCATGTATTTTTTTAAGCTAAGCTTAACTGATAAAATGTAGCATAATACAAATGTAATGTATATAATATAATGTAGATGTCAGACAATTTCAGCTGAATGACCTAGTTTCACATCACTACCACCACCACAAAAAAAGTACAGTTGTGGTTGCTTCATATTTTCCTTCCATTCTCCATTCCGTCTCTGCATAACAAGAGACACACAAGTACGTCTTTGTGTCACTAATCATGTCATTTGATTTTCAGTACACAGTGCATAAAATTAAGTAAATTAAGTTGTTTTTTATTGTAATTAAATTGCATACATTTTTCGCTTTGCCTCACTGTATCACAACAAACAAGTTACAACACACACAAACACACACACACAAAAATGCAAAACCAAGATATAATCTTTCTGTCACAGTGTGGGTTCATGTCTTGTTCCTGTCTGTTTTGTGTTCCCCCATTATTGTGTATTTGGTTCAGTCCTGTTCCAGTTTTCCCGCTCCTTGTTTGTGTTCATGTTTTCCACCCGTGTTCTTAGTTAATTGGCCCAGCTATGTCTTGTTTCACTCACCCGTTCCTTTGTATTTAAAGGGTAACTAAATCCCTGGTCAAAGCCTGACTCCACCCACTGGCAATATTTGAAAAATGCTGAAAAAGTGGGCAGACCCCAGCAGAGATAGAGGGCACGAAAATAGATGCTAAAACACTGGGGTGTAACGATTTCACTCGCTTTCTCGATGCATCGATTACAAATCCTGACGATGCATATGCATCGATCCTGAAACGTGTTTTGAATCGATGAAATCGTTAATCTACGTGAATAATCAATTTAAAAGGCTAAGAATTGAATTAATCGCGATTCTATAGCGATTCAGTGGTTTAAAATATATAAACACAACCTTAAAGTGTTCCTGGTACAAGCTGCCTCACGCATTGGCCGTGAGACATCCGCATTTGATTGGTTTCACGCGCTCACACGCCCGTGATTTCTCATGCTGAAGCCGGGTCGGTCAAAAGCCTGAAAGATGAGTTTATCTTTTTGCCTGTTGAGCAACTCGTGTGTTGATCGGCTAGATATACCGCAAATTAGTTAAAATCTCCCAGAATCTGAGAGCGAGCATGCATGCGAAACAGAGGTTGTGCTTCAAACCGCGTGTGCGAGTTTTTCCATGTAATAAATGCCCGCCCTTGAATAAAGTGGGCTTTTACTTCACAGCTCAGGACGGGTAATGTCAATGGTTTGGCCCATTTCAGTAAAATCTTATCTTAAAGAAAATAACTGCGACGTTTCCACGCAATGAAAGCGTTTTATTCCACGCAATGGCATGGCAGCTTTATCAATGGCTTGAGCGGTTTGCCCTTAAAACTATTGCTTTCTCGATAGAGAGCTGGAGAGCTCATCATGGACTGCTCAAAAATCTGTACATGAGAGCTTTGGGACCAGAGCACAATGTTAACGAGTGCACCGAGAGGATGCAAAATGAAACTGATGAAAACGTCTCCATTAATTTGTGCATGTAGTCATTTAATGCAATACTTTAAAAGCCTTTTTCAAAAAATGGTTACTTAGGTTTCTACAAATGCTAATTTGTAGGCCATTTAATTGTTTTCTAATAATATATTTATTAAAATTAAAAACCAACATGAACTAACATTAACAAAGGACAAAATCCCCACTATCTGAAGGCCGCTGTGTAATTCAAACCCAGACAAAGACCCATTGGGTGAAGCATTGAAATAATACTATAATGCATATAAAAAATTAAGAATCGGAATTCGAATTAATCGGAATCGCATCGAATTTGGATGTGAATCGCATCGAATTGAATCGTTCTGAATTTGCACAAATCGTTCTTGAATTCGAATCGAAAACCTATGAAATCGTGAATCGAATCGAATTCGCTGTCTTACCCAAAGATTCACAGCCCTATAAAACACTCTAGCTGTGTCCCAATGTGAAGGCTGCATCCTCCGAAGGCCGTATTTGAAGGACGCTTGGCCGTATTTGAAGGCCGATTGCGTCACAGCTGCGTGACGAAGGACGTCCCAATTCAAAGGCTGCATCCGCGAAGGCCGCATTTGAAGGCCGATTGGGTCATCGCGGTGTGATGAAGGCTGTCCCAATTCAGAGCTGTGTCCCAATGTGAAGGCTGTGTCCTTCGAAGGCTGTAGACTTCGAAGGATGCAGTCTATTCGGCCTTCGAAGGGCGCATCATGTAGCCTTCATGGGATTTCCTAATTGCGCAACCAGGTGTTCCCTATTACTGCTCCTGGCCCAAGCAACGGAGCGAGAGTACAGCTGCCACCCTGATCATTCATTTAATAAAACTGAGTAAAAACAGCTATGGAGATTGAATTGGCTATTGTCATTTTGTTGTTTTATATTTTACTGGAAATTGAATGTTTTATATTTTCCTGTCTTTAAATGAGGGGCAATCTATATAAAATCACATAAAAAAATATATATTTCGAGTCATGTATTTTCGTCTCAAGGGTTGGCCAGAGCTGGTTTAATGAGCTAGAGGCTGCGACCTGAATAGATTACACTTTAAACTGTTCAAATATTGGGTGTTAACCTAAATATTGTAATGAAATAGCCTAAAAAATAATAATAATGATAAAACATAGGCACATATAGCATATATTCAAATGTTAATCGTACCTCTGATGCGATTTTTTTAGGGTTTTCTTTTTATTGTTTACAGAAATGGACCATAGTGAATATATTTATACAGGCTGTCAATCCTGGATATAAAAAGTCCAGTGCAAACGTCGTTACTCCCGCTCGTCGTCGTCAGCTGTCAATCACAGTTGCTAGGCGACAAGAACAATTCTCCGCAGGCTAGACCGGTCAGAGCGCTTCAGGTGCGCACTTTGATAAGGGACGCAGTTGTAGTTAGCAACAATTTGTTAATATTGTGACAATGGACCAACATTTTGTTATTTTAATTTTTAAAATATCCAGTGGGAGAATGTAAGGAACTTCATACTGCGTTAGTATTCATGTACAAATGTGAAGTAGCCTTCTTTTCCCTCAAAGGACAACACTACACATTTTACATTAAACTACACAAAAGTAGGCTATATTATAGTTTAAATGTATGAACCTTGCAACACTCAGAGACCCTTACAAAAATAAAATATCCAGAGCCATGAATTCTCTTTTGTGTAGGCTACACATTTAAAGTTGCACAAAATAAATGAAAAATAAAGAAATACAATGTACAAGAAATACAATACAAGGCTATAAAGCCGTTCTCGCGTTTCCACTTGACAAAAAACATGCAATGCTGACGAATGAATTGATGAATAAGGAAAAAAAAACGAGAAAACAAAAACAAAAAAATTTGGGCTGTTAACACTGGTTTCTCTGGCTATTTGAGTAAATTAAAACATAATACTTTTACATTTAAATGTGCATTTGCCGTCCACTACCGAACTCTTTGGACGCCCTTTTTTTTTTTAAATAAAAATGCTGTCGTCACCCGCGCAATGATTTATGGGGTAGGATCGAGTCATAGTCCGAAGTGTCCATTTATGTATTCTTCCCTTTCACGGGGAAATGAGAGGGTGCATTTGGCGTCGCTTTTGAAACAGGTAAGCATTCGTCGCGCTGCAATGACTGCAACTCGGCCTTCGAATACGGCCTTCGGAGGATAGAGTATAGTTTTCTACTTTACTACACTGTTGCGGGGTATTTCTCAACATCAATCCGTCATCATCAACATTCGTATCACCTTCTACCACTGACAAAACTGGTGATGTTACCAACACTACACGGTCAGTGTCTTGCTTCACAGGTTCACATTCGTCACGTTCGTGATATGCTCTAAGCATGTTAATGTGACAGACACGCGTTTTGCGCCGTCTATCAGGAGTGCCAATCACATAATCCGTATTACTAAGTTTCTTAACAACATTATACGGACCTGAAAATTTAGCCGATAAAGCAGACCCTGGTATTAGTAATAATACCACCACTTTATCATTAGGCAGGAAAGACTGGGCCACAGCATGTCCATCAAATCGATGCTTCATCTCTGATTGCGCGTTTGTCAAAAATGTACGCGCAAAGTCACAAGCACTATGCAACTTCACTCGAAAACGGTTAACATAATCCAGAACATTCGTTCGCTTCTCCGTTTTATCCTCTAACATCTGGTCTTTTAGAACTTTTAATGGCCCTCGAAGGGTGTGGCCAAAAACCATCTCGGCAGGACTAAATCCTAGTGATTCCTGCACACTTTCTCGTGCTGCAAATAACACTAACGGGATGCCTTAATCCCAATCTCTATTGGTATCCATACAAAATTTTTGGAGCATGGCTTTCAAAGTCTGATGAAATCTTTCGATTGCACCTTGACTTTCTGGATGGTATGCACTAGATATACGATGTTCGATAGACAAAGACTTCAATGTTTGTGTAAAACTCGCGACAAAAAGTTAGTCCCTTGATCTGTTTGGACAACTTTCGGAAGTCCAAATGTAGAAAAAAACTTCAACGCTTTCAAAACAACAGGAGCCGTAATCGGTAACGGAATAGCTTCAGGGAATCTGGTCGCTCTACACATAATGGTACAGAGATATTGGTTACCTGCCTTTGTTTTTGGTAACGGTCCCACACAGTCAATCAGTACCTCCTCAAATGCTTCTCCAATAACTGGAATTGGAGACAGTGGAGCAGGCGAGATAACCTGATTCGGTTTTCCTGCAATTTGACACGTATGACATGTACGACAAAACTTTGCCACATCACGCTTCAGTCCAGGCCAAAAAAAATGCTGCAGAATGCGATGGTAAGTTTTAAGTAACCCTAAATGTCCGGAGAGCAAATGTTCATGCGCTAAACTCAACACATGAGAATCGATACTTAAGTGGAACTACCACTTGATATACCACGTTCCACTCTAAGTCCTCTTCCACTTTAGCACACCGCTTTCGCATAAGCAAACCATTGTCTAAGAAATATGCAGTATTTCTTTCCTTAGCGGCCTCACGACTTATCACAGCTGATAAACATTTCTTCAAAGAAGAATCACCATTTTGCGCTGATCACAATCTGAGAATGAGTAACTGGTAATTTTAATGAAACAAAACTTTCCAACACATTTCTCTGAATTCTTCTCCTTAAGGGCATTTTCAGAAATTGTATTCGTCTCTAAAAAACTTCCACCCTCTGTCAACACATCTCCAATCAGTGAATCAGCTAAGTCAACTTCACCCACCTTTTAAGCTGACTGCGCACGAAGTCATGGCACAAGAAGAAAACACTTCTGGGATGCCTGGCTGACAACATCACTCACCAAACAAACCTGAGGAACATCAGTCACTTCTGGAACGGCAAAACTTTACCTCCAGCTAAATCATTTCCCAGTATAAGGGTTATTCCTTTAACAGGGAGGGATTTTCACGAAAAATACGTCTTTATGAGTGAGCATAAATTCATCTGCCAACACAGCCGCTTGCGCTAACGAACTGAACCTTCTGTTCATTCAAATAAATGGCCACACGTTCAGATAAACTTCCTTTAAACTCCTCCAGCAGAATTAACTCCCTTAAGGAATTAAAATCATCAGTCTTCGTAGCACTGCACCATTTATCAAAGAGAAGAGCCTTTTCTCTGGAAAATTCAACAAATGTTTACGACGAGTTCTTCTTGTGGCCTCTAAATTTCTGCCTATAGGCTTCAGGGACTAATTCGTAAGCACGTAGAATTGCTAGTTTAACAGAGTCATAGTTCAAACTGTCCTCTAAGGAAAGAGTAGAGAACACCTCTAATGCTTTACCCGTTAACCGACACTGCAATAGCAAAGACCAGCAATCCTTTGGCCAATGAAAAGACAAAGCAATTCGCACAAAAGCACTAAAGTAGGAATCAATCTCAGCTTCACGAAAAAGTGGCACAAGATAAATGTTCTTGCTAACGTCAAATGAGTTGGTTGCTACGGACGAAACAGATGTCTGGGCAACAGTGGAAGGGGACGCTACAGGAGTATGATCAACAGTGGCAGCGGGACTAACACGAGGGAGATCCTGGTAGCGCTGCGGAGCCTCCCACAATTCGCATTGCGTCAAGCTCCAGCTGTCGCATCTTTACCTGTTTCTCCGCCTCGATCTCAAATTTACGAACTTGTAATCGCAAATCCATTTCCGCCTGCCGAAGCCTGTATTTCTCCTGTGATTCAAACTGCAAGCGAGCCAAACGGACTTGCAGTCTCGTTTCGCTCTTTGAGCTCACAGACACAGGGGAGAATGGTTCGAACGGAGGTAAACTCACCCTAGCATCAGCCGCAACGTCCGCCGCAGGCGTCATCTCCTCCTCGCTCACCTTTTCACCCCCCTCTAACGTGTCCATCTCCACACTGATCCCAACTAACTGTTTCTCCAACAACGTTAGCACATTCAATGGCACCAACTGATTAAGTATCACAGACTTAATCTCTCTCTTAAGTGACTGCTTATTTACTGAGATCTGAAAACGACTTGCTATTCTCAACAAATCATCCTTCCTACAATCATCCAATTCCTCTTGCGAAGGACTATCGAGAAACCGCTCTAATATGAACATCCTATAGCGACAATAGAACCGCACAAACAAATTCTCAACACATACAGTGATACAGACGACAGTGTCATGAACTGGTTATCTGTTTAATTCAGTTAAGATCCCGGACGAGCCCCCATTATGTTACGACCCTCCTATGACTCATGATCATCTAGGATTTTTTTCTTAGGAGGGGAACAAAATAACCACCTCCGACACATCACATATCATCACTGAATGAGTTGAGAATAAACACGAGAGAGACCACGGACTAAAGTGAATGAATTTTAATTGATATAATAATGAATAAAGAAATACCATAACAGAACCAACCACAAAGGAAAAAGGGGAAAATGAATTGTGCCAAAGAAATAAAAGTAACCAAAACATAAAAGTTTATCTAACACATGAAATAACTAATACTAAGATACAAAAAAAAAAACACAAAAGAAAAAGTCTTCAACGTCCAAGACGTCGTATCTAACCTACACTAACTAGGTTAGATAAATACAATGGGTGGCACAATTCCCTAACTAGTGTATATAATACAAACAAATTTTCATTTATCATTATTATTATTTTTAGGCTATTTCATTACAATATTTACGTACGTTAACACCCAATATTTGAACAAGTGTTTACAGTGTAATCTGGCTATTCAGGACGCAGCCTCTATAGCTACGCATTAAACCAGCTCTGGACAACTCTTGAGCCGAAAATACATGACTCGAAATATTTTTTTAGTTGTTATGTGAATTGAAATTATGTGATTATATATACAGTATATATATATTAGGGGTGTAACGGTTCATAAAATTCACGGTTCGGTTCTAATACAATACACTTGTGTCACGGTTCGGTTCGGTATGTTTCAAATACAGCAAAAAGAAAGAAATGGCAGAAAAATATCCTTGATTTAATTTTTTAAATTATATTTTTATTAAAAGAAACATCATAAAGTATGATATTTTTTTAACTTTGAGCAATGATGGAACTATACTATAGACTTTTCTTAGGAGCATATAAAACAAAACAGCTCTTTGGACAAAATTAAATGTAATATTGTAGTAGTTATAAACAAAGGTTTATTTTAGTTTAGATTAACATTTGAGGGCAGCAGTTGTATTCATAATGTTAAAATACAACCGACGTGATGTTACTTGAAAGCATTATAGCCTACTATTCCCTGCCAAACTTACAGATAGTAGTTGTGATAAAAGTTCAGTTCCAGATAGGAAGGAAGAAGACAGAGGGCGGCGTGAGCTGGGACGTTCTCTTTTATTTCTCTTTCCACAAACAAAATGTTGCGCACAGAGCGCGTTCACCTTGCATAAACACAGCTGTCAACTCAATAACTCAAAACAATAATCTCAATTTCCTTAGATGCTCTTTCCACTCGTAGTAGCACCAGCACACGCAAGGTCCCAGCTCTCTCTCTCTCACCCGTTCTCTCTCGCACGCCGGCTCATATCCGGTTCTCCACTCCAATTACTGAAATCAGACACAGGTGTTCATCATCTGCACTCTGACCTACTTACGCTCCGCTCTGTTCCGTCCTCTTCTCTCCTGCTGTAGACTCCGCAAAACCACTGATGTTGGGCAATGTTGTGGTCACGCACGCCAGCGTCTCTTACATTATAAACGCGCTTACATTTTGAATAATGAAATGTTGGTTGGCAGGAGAAAATGAACCGCACAAACCGTTCGGTTCAAAAATGCGTACCGAACCGAAGCCTTGTACCGAACGGTTAACACGGAACTACTACGACGGTTAATACGAATGCGTGTATCGTTACACCCCTAATATATATATATATATATGCACTCACCGGCCACTTCATTAGGTACACCTGTCCAACTGCTCATTAACACTTAATTTCTAAGCAGCCAATCACATGGCGGCAACTCAGTGCATTTAGGCATGTAGACATGGTCAAGACAATCTCCTGCAGTTCAAACCGAGCATCAGTACTGGGGAAGAAAGGTGATTTGAGTGACTTTGAACGGTGGCATGATTGTTGGTGCCAGAAGGGCTGGTCTGAGTATTCCAGAAGACTGCTAATCTACTGGGATTTTCACGCACAACCATCTCTAGGGTTTACAGAGAATGGTCCGAAAAAAAAAACATCCAGTGAGCGGCAGTTCTGTGGGCGGAAATGCCCTTGTTGATGCCAGAGGTCAGAGGAGAATGGCCAGACTGGTTCGAGCTGATAGAAGGGCAACAGTGACTCAAATAACCACCCGTTACAACCAAGGTGGGCAGAAGAACATCTCTGAACGCACAGTACGTCGAACTTTGAGGCAGATGGACTACAGCAGCAGAAGACCACACCGGGTGCCACTCCTTTCAGCTAAGAACAGGGAAACTGAGGCTACAATTTGCACAAGCTCATCGAAATTGGACAATAGAAGATTGGAAAAACGTTGCCTGGTCTGATGAGATCTTCGATTTCTGCTGCGACATTCGGATGGTAGGGTCAGGAATTGCCGTCTACAACATGAAAGCACTGGATCCATCCTGCCTTGTATCAACGGTTCAGGCTGGTGGTGGTGGTGTCATGGTGTGGGGAATATTTTCTTGGCACTCTTTGGGCCCCTTGGTACCAATTGAGCATCGTTGCATACGCCACAGCCTACCTGAGTATTGTTGCTGACCATGTCCATCCCTTTATGACCACAATGTACCCAACTTCTGATGGCTGCTTCCAGCAGGATAATGGCGCCATGTCATAAAGCTGGAATCATCTCAGACTGGTTTCTTGAACATGACAATGAGTTCGCTGTATCTCAAATGGCCTCCACAGTCACCAGATCTCAATCCAATAGAGCATCTTTGGGATGTGGTGGAACGGGAGATTCGCATCATGGATGTGCAGCCGACAAATCTGCGGCAACTGTGTGATGCCATCATGTCAATATGGACCAAACTCCCTGAGGAATGCTTCCAGCACCTTGTTGAATCTATGCCACGAAGAATTGAGGCAGTTCTGAAGGCAAAAGGGGGTCACAACCCGCTTACTAGCATGGGGTACCTAATAAAGTGGCCGGTGAGTGTATGTATATATATATATATATAACAAAAAATGACAATAGACAATTCTGTCTCCATTAAATGAATGATCAGGGTGGCAGCTGATTACTCTCGCTCTGTTGCTTGGCGCCAGGAGCAGTAATAGGGAACACCTGGTTGCGCAATTGGAAATCCACGAAGGCTACATGATGCATCCTTCGAAGGCCGAATAGGCTGCAGCCTTCGGAAGGAAGCAGCCTTCACATTGGGACACAGCTGCAATCCTGATCCTGTATCCTATATCCTGATGGAATACAACTCCTGACTGGCTACAGTGGCTTTTGACGGAAACAAGCTGGTTTTTATACGGTCAAAGGGCGTAGCTCGTACCAAGAGCGTGGTGAGCTGAAACCTGCGTACGTCACAAAGTGCAGAACATCCAATAGGAAAATTCAACTGCAGTAGCCACCGTTCAACCTGAAGAGGGCAGCACTAAGAGGTTTTTACACCATATATTGTAGAAAAAAAGCACTTTAAACACAATTGTCAAAAAAGTTACTCGAATCAATGACTGTTATTAATAAAGATCCATTCTTACAGCTCATTAACTAAAAAA
The DNA here is from genome assembly GCA_030378365.1 of Hybognathus amarus. Lineage (NCBI taxonomy): Eukaryota > Metazoa > Chordata > Actinopteri > Cypriniformes > Leuciscidae > Hybognathus > Hybognathus amarus. The sequence goes on from JAQIUQ010000510.1 coordinate 22,146, forward strand.
GTTGGCTTAGTGTTTAGTTACTCTTTAAAGGTGCCCTAGAATGTGAAATTGAATTTATTTTGGCATAGTTAAATAACAAGAGTTCAGTACATGGACATGACATACAGTGAGTCTCAAACGCCATTGTTTTATCCTTATTACTTAATTCTTGTTTTTGAAAAATTCCCCTGAAAAACAGGCGACACAATATAAAGTGTCTGTGACTGTGACAAAGACTGTGACGCAACAGTCGGGATCATTAATATGCACGACTCCAAACATTTGCATATGCCAGCCCATGTTCAATGACAGGCGAAACTGCGCAGCCGAAGCATGGCAGTTGATCAGTGTTCGGATGTACACATGAGCACAAAAGTATTTTTTATTCCCTTCATCTGAGCCTCTGAAGAAACAATGGGTTAATTTTATTTTCTGTGGAAATAACAAACATTTCACCCACGACTGTTTCCTCAACTTGGGCCAAGAGCTGGCAGAAACGTTACACTTTCTGATGTGTAATTGTTGTTAAAGTTCAGACAGGTAAGTTAATCTTTCTCTCAAAATCGTTCAATACCGTTATATGCATCAGTAAGTCAAGCCAGTGACTATATCAACTTCACATCGTTTCTTTTAGTAGGATGAAATTGTGAATAAATAGTATGCAGAAAGCGATCAAAGAAAAATCTTTCCACACAGCGCGAGTTTATACTGGACACTTGCCAAACTCATTATGAATTTAATGACGCACACTGCTCAACGAAGCTCTTACTGTATTTACATGATCGTGTCTGCATTGGTGAAAGCATTAGACATTAGCATTAGGTTAAAACAACATAATAAGTTGTTAAAACGACATAATATGTCGTTATAACAAGATACGTTTTCTTTTTTTTTTTTCTTACCTTGTGGTTCAGGGCTTCCGTAGTAGGCTATGCATCTGTGCGTTCGTTCACACACCCGATTCATGTTTAAACAGTCTTTTTGGTTTTACAGATCAGTATAGAACAAATCTCAGTAGTCTATATAGTCTTACGAATGTAGGAGCGAAAGTGAATGAACGCCCAGCGTGCGAGCGCTGTCTGTCTGTGCACGCATTCCATATCTAAGCAGTCTTTGTGCAGTTTACAGATACTATTCAATAACGCGATTAGAACAAAGCACTTAAGAATAAATTACTACTGGGAATAGTTGCTTTTAATATAAATTACTTCATTTAAAAGAAGAGAATTTCAGCTTCATAAAGAGATATCTTTCGTGTCTCTGTGACAAGTATTTGCTGAGTTTACAGTTTCATTTTTCGGACGTGATTTCAGAAAGATTTTTGCGGAGACAGAGTTAGCTGAAAGTGCACCCTGTTTATTTTATTTATTTTACAAAAACACAAGGTTTTGATGTTAATAAGAGTGTACAAAACAGAAGACCCTCTATAGTTTATAATCATGTATTGATTTTATTTATATGACCATTAATGACGGAGTATTTTAAGTCTATGTTGCAACTATGTGAAAAAAAAATCGATTGAAACGCGGGAACGCGTTCTTTGGTCCTCAGGGGTTAAAGGGGTCATGAACTGGCTTTTTAAATGTTTTTGTTTTGTTGTCTGAGGTCAACTTATGACGTTCGCTTGGTTTTTACATTCAAAAACATGAAAATGAATAAGTTATGGGCTATTTTCTTACCTAGTTTTCAGCCTACTTGAAAAATGCTCGGATTTTATGGGCGTTTCGCATTGAAGACTAGGAAGTAAACGCCCACTGCTGTGAGTGGATAACAGTTTTGCATATTATAATGAGCTTCAACTCTGTCGTTGGTTTCGGTCGGTGCACGTGGGGAGATTTGTTTTGAAAACCACTGTTGTAAAATGGCAACCGAAATGATTCGCCCATTACATGTTTGACCCAGAGTCCGATCCCGAATCGCAGGACAATGAACCAACAGCACCTCAAATACAACGGATACTTGTAGACACATACACATAATTATTAGATATCAAACAATCTGTAACAATGGAATGCTAGCCGAGTAGATTATTATTTCTAAAATAAAAATATTACTCACATAAGTGTGTTGCACCACTCCTGTTGGATCCAATATAGAAGGTAACGTAGACTAATCATGTTCCGTACAACAACTTTCCGTACAAATTACCTTAACCACCGATCACTGAATAAATACTTCTAGGTCATACACAAAATGCATGTCTGTGTCGTCTTCATTTCTCCCTCTTATATTATAATGAGTTTAACTCACCCATCGGTGCACGTGGGGAAAACGTCCAATGTTGTCAAATGGCAACCGATTCGCCCATACATGTTCGACCCAGAGTCCGTGTGTTGCACAATTCCTGTCAGATCCAATATAGACGGCACATCACCGTTCTTTTCTCTTAATCGGTCTGCAAATCCAGCCTCGAATTGTTGACAAAACAATCATTGGTGAAATGAAGCGAACAAACGGATAATGTTTTACACTTATCTGCTGGAACGTCATTAAAAACAAATTTTAACCAGGCATTCCTAATATTGGAATCCAGAGGAAGCTTATGCAGCGACTGTCTTCTTCCACAGCCAGGCACGGCACAACATTTTGTCAACGGAATGTTTATTGCTGGTAGCTCGTTCCGGTGTGTCATCACGAGGAATGCTTTTGTTTAGAGCTAGACCGACATATATCGGCAGGCCGATATTATCAGCCGATATTAGGCATTTTCCAAACTATCGGTATCGGCAGTTATAATGGCCGATAAATGAATATTTCAAAAATAAATAAAAAAATGGACGAAAGCACGCTTAAACCATGTCATGAGTGTTGGAGTTGTAAGTTGACTGTCAATGTGACTGAAGTATTTCTTTAATAGGGCGTGACAGTTATAGCAATGAGACGTATTATCTCTCCTTGGCCTGTTGTATTGAAAATGTATGTTTTACAATTTGCAGTGTGACGTTATCCATTGCTAAATTATGGCTCATCATAGACTAGCAAACCACAAAGCTAGCTAATGCCACTATCATCAGTGGAAGAACGCTAATGTTAACATTAATGAGCTTTGGTTCCTCTGTTCTGTTGCGACAATAAAAGAAACAAGTTTATTTTTAAAATGCATATTATTCATTTTAAAAAAAATTATCATATTATTTTAGTTAAAACTCATACATAACTACAAATAACTAATGTAAGGGAAATCTGTTAATGTTTTGTTGCGCGTTTCTGAAAAAAAAATAAAAAATATCTGCAGATATATCGGAATATCGGATTTTAAAACCAACAAATATTTGTATCGGTATCGGCCTTCAAAATCCTTTATCGGTCGGGCTCTACTTTTGTTTACCTATGTGTGAATGCGTGAATCGGTGGGCGGGGCTTAACCGGCTGTGTTGAAGTAGGCGTTGATGAGCGGGTGGGGTTTCTTCGTCTTTGACGTCATACTTCTACGCTTTCAAAAACGAAGCGTTTGTTGAGGCTGGTGTCAATAAAAGCTTTTATTGGACTAACAAGGTCGTTTTCAGTTCTGAAAAATACAGGATATTCTAATAATATGATGACCTCTTAGATGCCAAAAGCTCAAGGAAAATTTGATTTCTCAGTTCATCACCCCTTTAAGCAAGCAAGCCCAGTGAGTGGGACTGCAACTGGTTAAACCCGTGACAATTCACCATGGATGTGCTCCTGAGACAACAGCTACTACCCGCTGTCACCACACGAGTACAAAAATAGACAAAACCGACATGTCTCAAAGAAAAACACATCGCTAATCCTAGCAGGGAAAAACTCTAAGTCGAAACAATATTATGCAAAGGTAACTTACCAGTCGCTGAATTCAAACGACGACCAAACAACTGCACTAAATGCTTTAAGATCTCCCAAAGCGCACTTATTGTAATTAATCAATTTGTGTTTCCCAAAAACGTCACGACCAAACAATAATTTCAAATCAAGCTCAAGTTCAGCTCAAGTTTCAATCCTTTGGGCAGCCTATGTAGCAGTGATCCACCAGATTTAATCAAAAATTTCTTCTTTTGTGTTCCGAAGATGAACAAAGGTCTTGGTACAGCATGGGGGTGAGTAATTAATGACTTAATTTTCATTTTTGTGAGAACTAACAACCGGAGTCATGACATGATCAAAGCGCATAACCTTACTTCAGATTGCCTGCTGATGAATGATGCAGTGATAGTTCAGAAATGCAGGAAAATCTGGGTCGTTCTTGCAATTCACAATAAATCCAGAGTGGTGCCCGATCATGGCTGGCGCTCTGTCTGTAGATACCAGCTTTTCAAGGGGCTCACGTTTTCCATGCAGTACCTCTTAAATACATTGTAGATGTCGTCTCCTCTGGTCATCGTTTTCAGAGGAAGCAATGTAAAAAACTCCTCTGGAAAAACCATGAAAAACCATCCGAATGAAAATAGCCAACTGAGCTGTAGAACTCAATCCACCGTATTCATTTCGCACTGAAGTGAAAACCACGTACACCTTTCCATGTCCCGCTCTAATTTACATTTATTAATTTAGCTGATGCTTTTAACCAAAGTGACTTACAATTGCTATATACTAGTGCAAAGTGCCCGTGCAAAATCAGTTTTTGTGTGTTTTTAGTAATTGCACGTTTTGGGAACACCCCAAAGTTAGTTGTTTGTTGATTTCACAAAATTTGTTGATCACAAAATTTGTTGATTTCTTGACTAGTCAGTTAGATTTTTCCACTATTCACCTGAAAAGTCTTTGGGAAGAGGAACTAGATGTTCAGCTCTCTGAGGAGGACTGAGAAAATGTCTTAAAAATATATACACCTGCTCTATTAATGCCAGGCACCAACTTATTCAGGCCTCGTCCACACGAAGCCAGAGCTTCCCCTATCCGATATTTTTTTCCTCGTTCTAAAAAAAAACTCTGTAAACACGGCGCGTCTCGTAAAATATCTGCGTCCACATCAAAACCACTGAAACCGACTGAAAACTATGTAGTAGACATCCCAGACCAGTATGCGGCGCTGTAATTCTGCAATAGATATCCACTAAAAATGCGAGAAGAAGACTTGAAGAAAACCATGCGCGCTGTAGGCAGTAAAATTAAAATAAAAGGCTATGAAATATTGCTCACAGTTGCTTATTTTCTTTTTTACCAAGAACTTTATTGAACAACCATAAATTGCCTGGTACAAAATAGGGAGTCAAGATATTCGATTAGTTAGCGGACTCAGAAAGCTTGCCACAAAGACCGGCCAAAGTAACGAATCTGTGTCAAATATAAACATTTTAATTGGTTATTAATAAACTAATGTTTTCTGGGTCATTCTTGACTGAAAAGAGGAAGTTGATGATGCTGCTGACTCGCCACTTCACAGTATTGTGAACGCGCCTATGGAGTAACGTAGGCTAATGCACTTCATACGGATTAGGCTATAAGAGAGAGTAGCCTATCTGTTTCTGTTCGTTTTTAATTGTTGTTTGTCGATGTTGTTTAAACGTAGCCATCTCAAGATTTCTATATATTTCTGAGTTTTCGGTTCATTTATGAGACGAGCTCCAGTTCACGAGCAATGCAAGTTATTTCGCGCCGGGGCGTCCACGTCCTGATTATGGCTATATTTGCTTCTTATTTATTAAATCCAGGTAACTGGTTGATGAAACATTTATTAAGATAAAGATAAAATTAATAAAAAAATTAAATTCACTTCAAAGAAGGGCTTTATACAAAACAAAAAATAATGTGGTTGAAATTCAGGTCTCCCGATATACACGGCCGCATTAACCATAGGGCTAGGCGGGGCTAAAGCCCCGGGGCCCGAGCAAGGAGGGGGCCCGTGATTGGCTGTGGAGCAGATACTGCAAGCCATCTGATTACCAAAGCCTTACCACGCAACGCCCCCCACAAATTAGCCCTGTTATTTAGTGGCACTTTGCCTTATATTCCATGCATTATCATGGAATCATCATTAATAGAGACGTTCGCAAAGACCCGCCTTTTTAGTTACTGTCATACTGTGTGACAAGCGACGAGCCAGGCGGCTCTCACACGAGTCACTCACATGTTCTCATGCACTCACGCAGTGAAAAATACATCGCGGGAAAAGACTAACGTTACACCGAGTGATTACGAGAGAGAGTTAAGAGCAGCTTACTGTTGATATGAAACAAAGTCTCAACTTTCAAATATTGTCATTTAAGTAATTTAAACAATACCGTTTTCAAGTTTAAGTCCACCGACGTTAATCTACTGGCAGCTTTGTTATTAGACAAAGTTGCGTATTCGGCGTTATGATTGGCCAGGCCACCTGTCAATCAAACCCCCGTGGGCAGCAGGACATGGTAAATTGAAACGTCAGGTTTTAATTTTATATGACAAATACATTTATTCTATATTTAACTTGTGAACAATCGACCTGCTGCTGCACGTAGGCCTATAGATGGCTGCCTGCGCCTTTTTGAATATACATCAACCAATAAATCGCCTTTACTCTTCACTTCATTCTAGTCTATTCTTAAAACACAGCATCATTATCGACCCCACAAACTTTCGGTAAGTTTGAATATTAACTTGATGGTTGTATGATTTTGCTTTTTGTGTTTCATTAAACTCTATATTTGCCTAAAGGGCTGGTGATAATATATCCGGTAGAAATATTTAAATTTTGCTGCGCCATCATGATGTAAGTTTATCACTTAAACGCGTTTTTAAACATTTTGGTTTGGATACAAATTATTTCAAACTGCTCAGGCACAGTAAGCAGCGGGAGAGAATTTATTTTGTAAATGCTCGTTTTGAGACCATGGTGAACTTGAGACGGTTTTGCACAGCGCACTTGAATCCGACTCTGAGGTCTCAAAGTGACAGACGCTGCTAATAAAGCTGCTCTCTTCTTGTGTCAATAATGTAAATCAAACATCAGAAAGAAAGTAATTTACTGCATTTGACTGAATTACTTTTGCAAAATTAACAAGAATGAATGTTGAATTTATAGTGAAAACCATGTATTGTATATCTGATTACTTTATATGATATAATATTATTCAGTGCTTTAAGTTTTTCAGGTCGATTTATTGTGCCTTTGTTCTATTTTAATTTGTGACTCTTGTCATCAGTAAGCTTGAGATTATTTTCTTAAGCTACTATTAATTTTTTGTGATATTGAAATTGGTCACAATAATTTTGAAATTTTAGTGGCAATACATTTTGATATGATAAAAAATTGTGTTAAAAGTAATATAACTTAACTGTGAAGTATATCATAGATGGATAAAATGATGAATAAATATGACATTTAGCTCATGTAGTTGGTGACGTGACCTAAAGTGGTGGGGGGCCCTGCAGTAACTCATAGCCCTGGGGCCCAGTGAGCTCTAAATACGGCCCTGCCGATATAGCCTATTGCGCATATGGATGCGGTTCACTTTTCATAATCAACATAGATTCAATAAAAGAATAACATATTTAAACATAAATATTAAAGAGAAATGTAATGTCGGAGTGGAACATTAGGGGTGCGTTTTTTGAATAGCCAAAATAATCAAATAATTCCCATCGATCGTCGAATATTATTTTTGCTTTAAATCCCCATCCCTATAAAACACGAAATGTCTTTACCAGACAACAGACAAGCAGCAGACGAAAGAAAGTATATGCCTAAAAAAAACATTCAAGTAAATAATAAATAAAGGAATACAAGAGGCTCAGAAGTTTCTGCCGCATTATATTATATTATTATTATACAAGCAGTTCGGCAGTTGTTGTCTGACAAGTCGACACATGTGGTGATGACAGCATCGTTTCACAAAATATACGGATTGGCCGTACACACGAAAACGCAAGGGTGTCGTTTTCAGATTTATCCACCTTGGGACCCGGTTTAAAAAAATAGCGGTTTCACTCTCCCAAAACGCCAGATCCGTGTGGACGAAACGCCAAAACGATAAAAAATTTATACAGATCCAGCGAAATGCATCTTCGTGTGGACGGGGCCTCAGTATAAGTTGTTTCACAGATTATATTACTCAAGAGTTAAACTTAACTCTTTCTATCAGATATACTATTTCTGGAAATATAGAGAAAATTTAATACTCTTGGAGGCCTCTTTTCAATCACTTTTCAATGAAACATTTCATTGTTATATCCGTTGACCTCCGTCTTTAACGTAAAGATACCTATGTATATCTCATGTGGTCAAGTTGTACAATTTCACCTGGTTTATAATGTTTCACTAGGCAAACATCTGTTTTGACCTTTCTTTGCCTGAAAATGTGAATTTGAAAATGTACAATAAATATAATAATAAAAAATATATAAGGTTTACAGTGGCGGCTGCTGGTCTTTCAAAGAGGGGAAGCTAATTTTTTTTTAAACTCGACTGTCAGGTGTGGGGATGGGTGAAAAGAGCGAGGACTCAGGTGCAGAGTTGATGGGCTATATTTTAATAATAAAATAAAAAAATACAAACAAAAACTTTGAACCAGCACAGGACAAGGAGAATAAATAGGGAGCAGAAAGGGGAAAGGCAGGTAACAAGGGAGGACAGGTGGGGCAAAATAACTAATAATCAGGAAACAAGATGGGAGTCACAAGCGACAGGAGAGCACATGGCACAGGAAAACACATGACAAGCCATGTGCTCACACAGGACTGCCAACTCTCATGCATTCAGCGTGAGACTGGCGCAATAGCCTATGTGTACAATAGAACTTCCAGTAAACTTCTGAGTGTGGAGTATGTGGGCGACTGCTCCACTGTTGTTGGTAGTGGAGATTTTCCAGAGTCGCTAGTTTTGAGTAGACATAGAAAAAGTTTAAATATGAGCAGATTTCGGGTAAAAGAGAGGCGGTTGGCGTGAAAAAGACCGCACTCCATTGTTGTGGACCCCTGTGTGCAAATTCGTCCAAATACAACATTACTATAAGCTTTCGTAGCTTTCCGGTGGATGTTCCAGTGAGAGCCGAATGGATGGTAAGAGTATGGTGGCACGACTTCACCCCAAGCAAGACGAGCCGTGTTTGCAGCTGGCATTTCCAAATCACGATTTCTGTTAATAACCCGGGGAAATTGAGAAAGTTGAAGAAAGGGGCCATTCCAGATCAGATAGCCCTCCTCCTGTCCATGACATCGACTCAGAAGAGAGATGGAGGTGGCTATCCAGGCACCAGATCATGATTACTGTATCACTCCTACAACAGCAATGGTCGCAGATAAGTTGGCTGAGGAAAACGATACACACGCCAGAAAAGTAAAAGAGCTTGAACTACAAATTCAGGCTCTCCAGCGGCGGAGTTGTTTTGAACTTAAGCGCTTTGCAGGATCAGACGAAGAAATCTTTTTTCTTACCTATTTTATACCAGGTAAGTCATAATTAAGGTATTTTGAGGTGTCAGTGATGGACAAAAAAAATCATGCTGGTCATGTACTTTAATGAAAGTAAAGATGGCCTACTACACATGTAAAATGTTGCTCCACATAAAAGTCCACCTTACAAGAGGAGGAGTATTTTCCTTCAAGTGTACAACAATTATCAAAAGTAAAAGTAATGTAATTTATAATTAACATAATGATATGATCATGCCCAAACTTGTGCTACTTTAGTCAGATGTGTAGACAACATTTCATTACCAAACATACCCCGTCGGAAAAATCTCACTCCAAGCTAAACTCTAAAATTGACAGCTTTGGCTCACACCAAACATGACAAAAACACATGGCCAGTAAAACAAATTACAAGTAACTGTGCTCACACAAAATGAGACATGAAGCACAATGAGAAAACTCATAAGCCATGTGTTCACACAGAACACGACAACATGAAAGCACACAGTTAGCGTAAAACACAAGACAAAACATGTGTAGCAAACGCAACATTTAAAGGGGACATATCATGCAAAATCCACTTTTTAGCCCTTAAATGCATTTTGTTGTAAATTTGGAGTGTTTATAAGTACAGAAAAGATGAAATTATTCTCTTCAGGTGCTTCGTTTATATCTTTGTATTCTGTTTTGGTCATATTTTTCAACCTGTTCAGATTTTTCTGTTGTCTATGACGTTTTTTGAGCAAGTACGTCACCGTATTTGCAGCGGAACTGCCAAATAAGGACATCGACTACCGGTCCAACACTTCCAGCAATCCGCCATTATTATTTCTCGCTCCGATTTTGTAGTCCAAGCTCAATAATGCAGAAGTTACAAGAGGGCAAGTCAAAATGTTCGGTTGTTGGATGTAGTGACCTGAAGCACTTCAAGGATCCCCACTTCAACAACCTCAGGGTTTGCCGAATCGACTTCTACCATTTAGCTGCTGTGTTTCCTGATGCTTTCTAAACGTAAGTTATCATTTTATTATCAATACAGATTTTTAGTGGTAAGATCAGACCGCAGTCATTTATCTTGTCAGTGTGCTTGTTTTAACAAGAGAAATAGTCGACTTTCACTAATAACACAACATAGTTAACTTACATACCTGCCTCCATATGAACTTAAGACGTTCTTCTGCAGGTTCGTCTTCGTCATCTTTTTCAAATCGCTCGCTCTGGCTCAAATATGTAAGGCTTGGTGGACAAGTCTTCCGTTGTTGACATTTTGTTAACGTGCGAATAAAAATGTTCTTTGAAGCTATAGTAATCGTATCTCTTATCAAACTACAATAATGGCCAAACGTGGAGAGTTGAGCTGACCGTGAACTCAGCGACCTGGAACGCAGGCGGGGTAAGAGGCCTTTTTATTTAAATGGGCCGCATTGAAGCGACTTGCTCACAGAAGCACATCAGAAAAGGGGTAGAAAAGGGGCCTGTGGAGCTGTAATAATGAGGAATTCAGACCCAAGCATTGCAGTTATGCTTTATATAGACCACAAATGTATGATTTATAAGTAAAAATAAATGATTTAAAAGCATGATATGGACCCTTTAATAATATACATAAATGTATTTAAGGGGGCCGGAAGGTCAAATTAGCTCAAAGGGAATGATTCATTGATTTACAATGAATCTGAACTCGAATCACTATTGAACCGAGCAAACGACTCGTTTAGAATTAATTTGAACTGGCCGCAATTATAACCTTTGCAATGATATAAATACCCAATATATCAGGGGTTCTCAACTCCAGTCCTCGCGACCCACTGCTCTGCATATTGTGTATGTCTCCCTTATTTAACACACCTGATTCAGATCCTCAGCTCGTTAGGATAGACATAGAGTCTATCCTAACAAGCTGAGGATCTGAATCAGGTGTGTTAAATAAGGGAGACAAACACAATATCCAGAGCAGTGGGTCGCGAGGACTGGAGTTGAGAACCCCTGCAATATATAATGAAACACTATGTCTTAGCAAGATAAATTTAGATCGAACAGTACAAGACATTAAATGGTAAACACAACACAAGGCAATTTATCTTTTCATATATATGGAAGACTTTATTAGCTATTCTAAACACAATCACACACACAAACACATTCATACAAGGCGCAGAGGAAAAGAGTGAGTTGGAAAGAGTGAGAGAGAAAGTTTCAACTTTCTATATGCACGTAAGACATGACTGAAAGAACCATCAAGCATTAATTTAAACCTTCGTTTCTTAGGGAGGTTATTCAAGTTACATTAAAGCACCAGTTCAGCTAAGAGTCTGGAGTACTTGCTCTTTGTAGTGGCTGAGGGAATTCCCTTTGTTGCGTTGCGTTGAAGGGGTTTCCTGGCCGGGTCCGTTGCGTGGCCGTCTTCGTGTGTCTGCATGGAAGGTTTTAAGCTGCCGGTCACGTGGGTGTTAGCAGGCGAATGAAAAGTCTTTATAATTCGAAGCGCGTTGCAGGAGAGCCGTTTAAAAACGAAACTTTGCAGCAAACGTAACTTTGAAATGAGACTTTTACGAAAAGGAAAAATAAAGGAAAATAAGACGAGTTAGATGGCTTGATGAGCTGTTGTAACCCTAATCTTGATGTGGGTTATTTGTCTTGCTGGTCTAATGTGCAAACATGCTCTTTGTTGTCTTCAGAGAGAAGCACGAACAGAACACTCTCTTGCTGGTTTTAGAGAGAGGCCTGAACTTAACGGTTACAGAACTGAACAAACTCAAATGGAACAAACAAAACTCTGGGATCCTGTTCCTTTGTTTGGATCTTTAACTTGCTTTAGTCCAACCTCTTTTAGAGAATTCTGGCCATTGAGACAATGGCATCATTTAGAAGGTGGATCTATATGAGATCTATCTGCATGATCTGTGATCTTCTCTCTTTACAAGAGACCACATTTTAAATATTATAGATTTAAATGAATACAAGACATTTTACACAGATTGCAATCAAGCCATCTTTTGAATTAGGAGAATACGGTTCTTTTGATAGGAAGCACGACACATTCACACTTCTAATGGTTGTATAACAATTATAAGAGTTAATAGTTAACAACGATTACATGATTAATATGTGATCTGAGCATACCAAACGCAAACGCATGAATTGTAGGAAGCAACAAGAATTATGATGTTTGGTTATAAATCCAAGAATGGTTCTGTGTGAGTTTTAATGATTTTATGTGTGAGATCTCAGAGAGATCTCAACAGTGAGGTCGTGGTATGTTCAACTCGTGGGGAACGAGGTCTGCGTAGCATCTCTGTCCAGGATCAAAGGGACCTTTGTGGTCAGGCCTCAGATTTGTCTTGGTAAGGATGAAACCGTGACAGCATTCTTCCTGTTTTAGTGCCCATCTCTTCGGCCTGCGGCCATAAAGGTCTCCTGTGAGGAGGTTTATGGCCCCCCCAAAGCAGACTTTTTGGAGCCATCTTGACAATGGAATGTGGGGGTTTAGCTCACATGTTTTATGGGGTTTTATGTCTTACGATGTAAACATGAACCGTGTGCAACACAAAAAAACAACACACTGAACAGAGTTAACATGAAACCGCATGCAAACACGACAAGACAGAACGTTATGCCCAAGAATGACCATAAGCTCATCGTATGCGCTCACAACAGAAAACAATCATGCAGAGCATGCATGTCCGAATCCCAACACAAAACTGAAACCAAACTGGACAGATGTGCCGTGATTCAAACACCACGCCCGCACATGTAACAAGGCACCCGACATCGATGGAAGAAATGCGGGAATTAGGTTAAACTGTGAAATGTCTGATGAAAATTGCAAATGCCAAGAAATATGTTACAGCAGTTTGTCTTTCGAGTACATTTGCAAAATCCAGGTTTGGAAAACACTCGCACTCACAAGGTCTCTCGCTCACTTTCCCACTCTTCCGCGTGCGTGCGCACCACACGGCTTGGTGCACAATCTCTGTCTCGCGTGCACGCTCGTAACTACTTGTAACTATTTGCCACATAACTACTCAATCACGAGTGGCTCAACAGGTAGATATATGCCAAAAACTCATCTTCCAGGCATTTGACCGACCAGGTTGACACTTCACCGTGAGAAAATAGGGGTGCATGTGAGTGTGCGAAACCAATCAAATACGGGTGTCTCATGGCCAATGTGTGAGAGTTGGCAGCTATGCATATGTAGCTGATTCTGAATGAACTCGTCTTCAAGATGAACATGTTCTAATGCATTTTTAGTCAATAAAATGTTATCACAATAGTACACATTTGACCATTATTTTTTTGACATTATAAGGGAAGATGAGCTTCCCTTGGAGTCTTAAAGAAATCGCCACTGAAGGTTTACCATTACACAATATCAATCTAAATTGTGGAAACACTGGTACTCTTGTATTTTCGTAAAGCATTAATGTTCTGGTTCTTTTTTTATTTTATTATTGTTGTTGTTTTTTATGTTTGGTGTGTTTTAAAAATTGGACCCTGAGTCTGTAATAAAGTTTGATTGAATAGGGTATGTCTTGAAATAAGTCACTTTTACAAGTGCAGAAAACCACAGCAGACTGCCCTAGTTTCAAACCAATCAGGTTAAAGGCGGTTTATCATGGTGCATTTGTGGTTACCTTATATTTCTGGTTCAGCCTGCTAGCTGTTCTTTTGTTTTTTTTAGAACTGTTTGTACTCTACAAATCCATAACTTGGCCACACTTTTTTGATTTTGTCACATAATTGTTTTTTCCTCTCTAGGTTTCAGCATTGACCAAATTGGATTCCCTTTAATAAAAAACAAATGATGTGTGCTACACACATGTCCTAACCTTTTACTGTTTACTGTAACAGGTGTAGAGGAAGAAACCGACCACAAACACATACCAATGACAGTAGTGTCTGCATGTTTTGTGTTTACAGATTTGGCTATACTTGTTGTGAGGGCCAAACGTCCTCGCTTGTATAGTTAGATATAATGACAACTGACTAATGAGGACATTTTTGTGGTCTTCACTATTTTAAAAGGGCTTATTAAAGTAGATATTAAATTAATATGTAAGATTTACAGGTGCAAAAGTAAAACATACATTTTATATGTTTGATCCCAGATGCTTAATGGTACAATATTGGTGTATTCTTGACACCATTTAAACGTAAATATTATTATATATTTACAGCTAAAGAAACTAATATTTACCAACATTAAGATATTTGTATAATTGTCCTTTACCATTTTATAGATATTATTTTAAATCCCTTGACCCTACCCCCAACACAAATGAAGTTGTGTTGCAGTTGCAGTCCTCTCTGGCGATAAATAATAGTTGTGTATGAGGATCTGAGCAGAATTGAAGTAACTATTTGCTGAAAATTTTAAGTAAATTAAATTTATGTTTCACTTGTCCTTGCACTTAAGTCACTTGTCCGGGTAAAGATTTATAATTTCATATATTTTTTTGTGTTTTGCTAATGCAGAATTCGAACAAACCATTGAAAGCATCCAAATCAATATTAATTTCAGTTCAGTAGAACAGTAGAAAGGAACATGTCCCAAGAATATAGTTCCCCTTCAACAAGAAATAAGGTTCTCCAGACTCAATAATACAAAGTAATACTTTGCACGCTGGTGTGCAGTGTATCAGGTGAAGATATGTCGTGTTCGCTTTTTTATCCTTGATGACGAAATATTTTATTAGCATGTGATAATTATTAATCATTTCTATAAATATGTGGACTATTGGACTAATAGCCCTGGCGGTTGCTGTATATAGCATGTATTTGAACACAAATAAACCAGAGAAGACGAGAATGAAGTGAGTGATGATTTCTATTCAAAATAACGAACGTTACAGATTAATTATTTTGTAGTGCTGGCATAAATCAAGAAATTAATATCACTGCAAACCAGTTTAATCATAAACAGTGGTCAAACATCGAAGCTGGAGACTTAAACCTTTCTTATGATGCTGAGTTTGTCCAGATCAAGTAAGTTAAGAGTATGGGTTTTTACAAGTAATGCATTTTGTACAACCATAATTCGGGATCACCAGTGATCCCATGACAATCAAGGGGTTAAAAGTGGACATTTCAAGCTTTAGCCTACAAAGGCTATATTTTGTTTCAGTTCAGTTTTGAGATGCGATCCAGTTCATGGAGAAAGCACGTCTGATTGTTTTCTTTTATTTTACAAAAGCATGTTTTCTTGTTATTGTTAGTTTACACTGTATGGTTTACACAAATAAAAGTTGTTGCAAATGAATTATTATTATTTTTAGTATGACCAGAATTTTCCAGTTCCATGCATTGGCGCTCCACACTCCGCACAAAACTTCTGGATATACGTCAAAATTTTGTGTTCATTAAAAAATGTGTTTGTTTCAAATCGATTAAATTAAACCTGTAAATTATACGTAATGAGTGGCACATAACGTGAAGGAACATGGCATTTTATTTTGTTTGAAAAATAAACTTGTCCACTTGTCCCGGATCAAGTGGACAAGCCTTAATGTCGAGCCCTGTTATCCTATTCCAATCTGTTCACATCTCACATCACATTCAAAAGCATAGTTCCCAAAACATGGCATGTTGCAATCTGATGGAGAGCCAATGATTGTTTGAGATTACTGCCGTAAAACGTCCCAATGGTTCCTGGGGTGCATCATCGCTAAATAAAATCTTGAATTTAGGTCTGTTCCTTACAAATGAATGGATTGTAAAGTGGATTACAGCAAGAAAATAAAATTGGTTAATTTTGTACATTTACGTTGCATTTTTACCATAAAGGTTGTATTGTCAGTCGCAGCATGTGACTTTATTGAGAAAACGCCTTTTCTATCCCACGGCAAACTAAATAAATAAATAAGTAGATGTTAGGGCTGTGAATCTTTGGGAAGACAGCGAATTGAATTCGAATTCACGATTCATAGGTTTTCGATTCAATTCAAGAACGATTTGTGCAACAGGGTGGCTACAGGGTGGCTTAAGTCACTTGTCCGGGTAAAGATTTATAATTTCATATATTTTTTTGTGTTTTGCTAATGCAGAATTCGAACAAACCATTGAAAGCATCCAAATCAATATTAATTTCAGTTCAGTAGAACAGTAGAAAGGAACATGTCCCAAGAATATAGTTCCCCTTCAACAAGAAATAAGGTTCTCCAGACTCAATAATACAAAGTAATACTTTGCACGCTGGTGTGCGGTGTATCAGGTGAAGATATGTCGTGTTCGCTTTTTTATCCTTGATGACTAAATATTTTATTAGCATGTGATAATTATTAATCATTTCTATAAATATGTGGACTATTGGACTAATAGCCCTGGCGGTTGCTGTATATAGCATGTATTTGAACACAAATAAACCGGAGAAGACGAGAATGAAGTGAGTGATGATTTCTATTCAAAATAACGAACGTTACAGATTAATTATTTTGTAGTGCTGGCATAAATCAAGAAATTAATATCACTGCAAACCAGTTTAATCATAAACAGTGGTCAAACATCGAAGCTGGAGACTTAAACCTTTCTTATGATGCTGAGTTTGTCCAGATCAAGTAAGTTAAGAGTATGGGTTTTTACAAGTAATGCATTTTGTACAACCATAATTCCGGGATCACCAGTGATCCCATGACAATCAAGGGGTTAAAAGTGGACATTTCAAGCTTTAGCCTACAAAGGCTATATTTTGTTTCAGTTCAGTTTTGAGACGTGATCCAGTTCATGGAGAAAGCACGTCTGATTGTTTTCTTTTATTTTACAAAAGCATGTTTTCTTGTTATTGTTAGTTTACACTGTATGGTTTACACAAATAAAAGTTGTTGCAAATGAATTATTATTATTTTTAGTATGACCAGAATTTTCCAGTTCCATGCATTGGCGCTAAATATTATACATATTTATAATTTAAATATGTAAATTATACGTAATGAGTGGCACATAACGTGAAGGAACATGGCATTTTATTTTGTTTGAAAAATAAACTTGTCCACTTGTCCCGGATCAAGTGGACAAGCCTTAATGTTGAGCCCTGTTATCCTATTCCAATCTGTTCACATCTCACATCACATTCAAAAGCATAGTTCCCAAAACATGGCATGTTGCAATCTGATGGAGAGCCAATGATTGTTTGAGATTACTGCCGTAAAACGTCCCAATGGTTCCTGGGGTGCATCATCGCTAAATAAAATCTTGAATTTAGGTCTGTTCCTTACAAATGAATGGATTGTAAAGTGGATTACAGCAAGAAAATAAAATTGGTTAATTTTGTACATTTACGTTGCATTTTTACCATAAAGGTTGTATTGTCAGTCGCAGCATGTGACTTTATTGAGAAACGCCTTTCTATCCCACGGCAAACTAAATAAATAAATAAGTAGATGTTAGGGCTGTGAATCTTTGGGAAGACAGCGAATTCGAATTCGATTCACGATTCATAGGTTTTCGATTCCAATTCAAGAACGATTTGTGCAACAGGGTGGCTACAGGCATAAACCATTTAAATTTAAGACTTTTTAAGACTTTTTAATACCCCTTCTAAATTAAATTTAAGACCAAACTTACGACACAAATATAAATTAAAAGTGATCTGAATTTAAGACAATTTAATACTTTTTAAGGCCTTATTTTTAGGAAATTGATTTAAGACTTTTTAATACTTTTTAATGACCCGCGCCACCCTGTGCAAATTCAGAACGATTTAATTTCAATGCGATTCACATCCAAATTCGATGCGATTCGAATTAATTCGATTTGATTCTTAATTTTTTATATGCATTATAGTATTATTTCAATGCTTCACCCAATGGGTCTTTGTCTGGGTTTGAATTACACAGCGGCCTTCAGGGTCAGATAGTGGGGATTTTGTCCTTTGTTAATGTTAGTTCATGTTGGTTTTTAATTTTAATAAATATATTATTAGAAAAAAATTAAATGGCCTACAAATTAGCATTTGTAGAAACCTCAGTAACCAATTTTTGAAAAAGGCTTTTAAAGTATTGCATTAAATGACTACATGCACAAATTAATGGAGACGTTTTCATCAGTTTCATTTTGCATCCTCTCAGATTTTTGAGCAGTCCATGATTGAGCTCTCCAGTATGGAAGCTTGTTTCCGCCACTGAATAAAAAATAAATAAATAAATAATTGTGACTTTTTATCTCACAATTCTGACTTTTTTTTCTCACAAAATGCACAATTACAAAACTTTTTTCCCCTCAGAATAATTTAAATCTCACAATTCTGACTTTATATCATGCATTTCTGTCTTTATAACACAATTGCGACTTTATATCTAGCAATTCTGACTTTATATCTCGCAATTCTGACTTTATAACTCGCAATTTTGACTTTATATCATGCAATTCTGACTATAACTCGCAATTCTGACTTTATATCACGCAATTCTGACTTTATATCTCGCAATTCTGACTTTATATCTCGCAATTGCGACTTTATATCACCCAATTCTGACTTTATATCTCGCAATTCTGACTTTATAACTCGCAATTCTGACTTTCCATCTCGCAATTCTGAGAAATAATGTCAGAATTGCGAGAAGTAAACTCGCAATTGTGAGAAAAAAAGTCAGAATTGTGAGATAAAAAGTCGCATTTACCTTTTATATTTTTCATTCTATGGCGGAAACCTGGAGTATCAGATGATGAAAGAAAAAGACATCCCTGATGCCATCTGGAGAGATGCTGTTGACAGAGAGAGTGCTGATGGAGAGTACCACAGGATGGATCGAGCTTTGGGCCTTTCTCAGCACTGTGAAGAACCGCATAAGTGGAACCCTACGATTCCCAAGACTGGTAACGTTTGCACAGCTAGTGTTGATTCTGCCACATTCTAAAGCTGATGCTGAACGTACCTTCTCTGTGATTGGACCGAACAAGACAGACACACGGAATAAACTGTCTCTTGATGGCACACTTTCATCCATAATGTCTATCAAAATGAGCGACATTGAGCCCTGGTAAATATGAGCCCCCTGCTCAGATTATAAAAGATGCTAAGTCTGCCACAATCTGTTACTACAGGCCAAACGTCAGTGTTTTAGAGAAACCATTCGAAATTCTGACACGTTCTCACATTCAGTTTATAAGGCACTTGTAAATACCTTTTGTGAGCAGCTATATAAATAAATGAAGGTTTTCAAGAAATATTCCCACTATTTTTTTCCCCAGTAAAATTAGCCAAAGCAAATTTTTTATGACAGGCAGGAGGGTAATTGACCATTCTAATGCCCCAATATATAGTAATTTCCTGAATATAAGCACCATGCATTAACCTCAGGTCAGTGTTTTATACAAACAAAAAACAAAACCATGTATTAAAGAGCTCCTATCATAGGTATCATCATACGGTGTATGAACAAACGTGTCAGAAAAAGTGCACTTTCCACACGGTCCCTTACTCGCGCCTCCGTCAAAAGCGAAGCTTTCCCAGCGAAACTCACATTGTGGCGGCTTTTGAGGGCCAGTGCTTATTATATAGAGCGAAAATACAGAAAATTAAGCTTGTGAAATGTTGCCTTTTTAGCGGCAATGGGGTTTAAATAACTTTTGGCTAAGTCGTTTAGGAGTTAATTGCCATTTTTCAGTGAATATCTGGGGAATATCAAAAACAAAACTAACTTTACCCCACTTAGAAGCTGCGCGGAGTGTACACAACAAAATATAACTATATTGTGCATGCTACAGAAAACATAACAGCAATTATTAATAATACTTACAGATTGTGATTCGGAGGAGGACGAACTTGATCCATATACACTGGATACTGAGCCCTCCTTCGGGAACAACCGGCTTGCGAATCCACATTTGATTCATTTATGTTTTTGATCATTAAAATGATGAGAACACAAGGTTCGGGCTATACTGTTGTGGTATCATTGCAAATATGAACTCTAACCACTGATTCTTCACATGCTCGTCCCTGGGCAATGAAAACAAGTGGCTGAACTGTCTTTGCTATGTAGAATACAGCGTCTTCTCGACATGACGCTATTCAGCTGAAGTATTTGAATCATATACAAGTTTACACTTCCGTCTGCGCGCACAGTTGTTGGGAGCGGCCAATGAGCTAATGTTTTGTATCTACGTCACTACGAAACAGCTAATGACTCATTTCAAAGACTCAGAGTCGACTCTCACTTTTGAAAGACAATACCTTTATATACGGTGCACTTTCAAATATAAATCTTTGTAGGATGTTTTCATTCCCTTAGAGCTATATTCCACACTACATGAACATTCATTTTCTAAAATCCATGATATGGGGCTCTTTAACCACATCTGTGTATTAACCTCAGTTTACTAACAACTTATTGAATCAGATCATTGAGTTGACGAGTTCTTTATCGAGTTGACGATAAATGATGTTTTACTAACAAAGTTCGGGAGAAGCACATTCAGATAATTAACACAGGTGGAGAGCACTCAGCAATTATGATTAAATAGTGTATATATAGTCTCAGCAGTCTCACCTCATTTCTCTGACGGTATAGCAGCATCCCTCTCACCACCCCTTCTCCACCTTTCTAATCCTAAACCACCTTACATACATGGGGGGAGGGGAGTACTCTGGGCCTAATTCCGAGCTCGGAGCCCTCGCCCCGGACAGCACGGCAAATACGCATTATATCTCATCCCCTTTTAATTGTATGCTTTTATAATTAAAGTTAGTATAGTGGACAGTGTCTCCGCCTGTCACGCGTAAGAACTCGGGGTTTGATTCCCGATGGGGAGACCTAGTGCTTTACTGCTGCCCAAAGACCCATAAAAAAGTTTTACTCCAGCCTGAAACTGGCTTCTGTGAAGCGATGACCTAAAATGACGCATGAGGCCGTTCCTGGAAATGGGAAGGCTGTTTGCAGCAGCTGCGCTGATGGCGGGCGACTGCCTGTCCCTGCAACTCCTCGTTAGTATAGTGGACAGTATCTCCGCCTGTCACGCGCTAAGACCGGGGTTCGATTCCTCGACGGGGAGACCTAGTCATTTACTGCGTGCCCAAAGACCCATAAAAAAGTTTTGCTCCAGCCATGAGTTAAAGGAGGAGTTGGCCAGGGGCAAAAGGTTTTGCGTTGGCCGGGAATAGAACCCTGGTCAACTGCTTGGAAGGCAGCTATGCTCACCACTATACCACCAACTCAGTCAGTTGGAAATAGACTGGATGCCCCCTTGTGCGGTCAGCAAGAAAGCTCGCAACACATTAGCAGCTGGCAGGTGCAGTGGATCCAAAACTCTCTTTGTTTGGGCCTGGCAGTGAAAAAAACGCATGAGCTTTTTGACCTGACCTACCAGGCTCTCTATTAAAAAAGCAAGTGTGAACTCGTGAAAGTAGAATAGATGCAATGCCATGTATATTAACCAATAATCAAATTAACCAATATTGTGCATTAACCTCTTATAGATTATGACCTTAGTTAATAATCAACCATACTATATTCAGGGGAGCTTGATGAACTTTCAGCTCTCCTTCAGCAATGCCCTGATCATTAACAATTACATAATAAATCAAAAGTAACAGTTGAAAAAAAGAAACTTATCAAAACAAAAAGAAACTTGCCACAAACAAAAAGAAACTTATATAAAAAAAGACATCAAACATTGGGAAATTAATGTAGTTGGTGTAGGTTAAGATGGTAAGAGGTTTGTGGTGGTGGCGGCAGCAGTGGCCACCGGACAAAATTTCCAGTAGTCCGCTGCATGCGCATGTTTGGGGAGAAATCTCACTCCAGGCAAATCACCAAAGTGGGCCACCCTTAAGTTTGCATGTGAAAGGCCTGTAAGCCTAGATAACTCAGTCTCATCAGTGTCCTCTGAAGACAAAATGACCTTTTTGAACAATACACACACACACACACACACACACACACTTGCAGAGATCACTCACACAGGAATATGTTTTTAATGTGAATATGATAACCTTTAAGGATTGTTTAGTATCATTTTTAAGGTCTCAGGGTGATGGTAATAATGTCTCATTCCCAAAGAAGTAAACCAAAATGTAATAAAGCTCTTAAGAATATAAAGATATCTTGCACAGATGGGTGTGTCTTTGAGTGAACACCTTCTGGCTTTGTCTGAATGCAATTTACAACTAAGCAAATGGTTACCTACTAGTAAATTACAAATGGTCTGCCCCCAGTAAGTCTGGGGGGCTGAACAGTAACTTTCCACTAAACTCATGTTTTACATCTCAAATAAGGTCTGGCTATATAAGGAAAATGCAACAGGAGTTCGGGGCTGGATATT
Source organism: Hybognathus amarus (assembly GCA_030378365.1). Classification (NCBI taxonomy): domain Eukaryota; kingdom Metazoa; phylum Chordata; class Actinopteri; order Cypriniformes; family Leuciscidae; genus Hybognathus; species Hybognathus amarus. The sequence goes on from JAQIUQ010000510.1 coordinate 44,673, forward strand.
CTGTATTCAGATCAGCCCATGATGCTGTGGTCTTCAAGGCTCAGCATTAATTTTTTGATCTAGATCATTTGATGTTTTGCATTGATTGGGTCTCATTCATGAAACACGAGCAGAACGAATTTGTGTGTAAATCGTGTGTAAAGTGGTTCTGACGTAAATTTTTGAATTTATTAAACTGTTTGTATTTTCCAAATGTTACTTGGTACACAAGAAATCTACACCTGCTCCCGCCACGCGTAAATGGTGCGCTTCACATCCGAACGTTTTGCTCATTAATAAGGCTGTATTTTAATTCATCTTAATCGGGTACATATTTAAACAGCATTTTGAAAAAATATTATATAGTAATTACATGTTTTTTCTTTTTACTTTTATTATGAGAGCCAGTAATAACAGATCTGGTGATCGATAGTGGTCCTTCTCCAGTTTGAATAAAATTTTTCCAAAGTGAATTAATTTTTTTCTGCTGTCAAGCTTAATGATGAACCATTTTCTTCTCACTTCTGGGACTGTTTGATTAACAGCTGAAACTCCATTTACTGCATCTGTAACTTGGTGCCAAGCTTCCTTTTTTAAGGACCTGATAGGCCACTATGTACGCTTGAAAATAAAAGTGGCGTTTTGAATGAACTTCTGATAATAAAACTTCAATTTCTGCATCCGAGAAATTTTTCTTTTTCATTCGCATTCATGTTATTATATGCCTATATATAGATGTCAGTTGGATATAATGGGCGGCATTTATGGTAATTGAGAATGAACGTGCACGTGCATCCCATTTACGACTGGTTGGAAATCATTAACACACACATTTCACTATCACATCTGACGTTTACAAAGTATTTGTGAATCAGCAGAAGAGTTTTCGGGAAGGTCTCTTCACGCGCAAATCACCCTCATATTTACTCGTATATTTTTCAAATGTTTCATGAATGAGACCCATTATCTTGAAATTGATTACGGATTTGTAATAATACATATACCTGACATAATAATTCGTTATTTTTGATTATTCTAACAAACTTTGACTTTACTTTAATTAAAGTTAAAAGGAATAGTCAAACATTAACGTGTATTTAATGATGCACAGATATCATTGTCAAACCTTTTTAATTTTATTGAGTCAGATGAAACGAGTTAATACATAAGATTAAATGTGTTGCATTTAATTAAAAATCACTTTGCCCTGGGAAAGACGGAACACGCGTGAAACCTTCACCACAAATCGAACTCTGTCTTTGGATCGATTTTGTGGGCTTTTACAGGCCTCTCTCCCGTGTGAATTCTCGTGTGGGAATCAAGATTTTTATTTGTAAAAGTCTTTCCACACAATTTGCAGGTGTAAGGCTTCTCTCCAGTGTGAATTGTCAAGTGATTTTTAAGGCTTTCTTTATGCGTGAAACTTTTTACACACTGAGGGCATGTGTAAGGTTTCTCTCCAGTGTGAACTCTTATGTGGATATTAAGGCCTCCTTTTTGAGTGAAACTTTTTCCACATTGTTGGCAGGAGAAAGGCTTTTCTCCTGTGTGAACTCTTATGTGGATATTAAGGCTGCCTTTTTCAGAGAAACCTTTTCCACATTGTTGGCAGGTGAAAGGGTTCTCTCCAGTGTGAATGCTCAAGTGAATTTTAAGGCTTTCTTTATGGGTAAAACTTTTTTCCACACTGAGGGCATGTGTACGGTTTCTCTCCAGTGTGAACTCTTATGTGGCTTTTAAGGCCTCCTTTTTGAGTGAAACTTTTTCCACATTGTTGGCAGGAGAAAGGCTTTTCTCCTGTGTGAATTCTTATGTGGGAATCAAGGGTTTTTTTATTTGTAAAAGTCTTTCCACACAGTTTGCATTTGTAAGGCCTCTCTCCAGTGTGAACTCTTATGTGGATTTTAAGGCTGGCTTTTTGAGTGAAACTTTTTCCACATTGTTGGCAGGTGAAAGGGTCCTCTCCAGTGTGAATTTTCAAGTGATTTTTAAGGCTTTCTTTATGGGTAAAACTTTTTTCACACTGAGGGCATGTGTACGGTTTCTCTCCAGTGTGAAGTCTTATGTGGCTTTTAAGGCCTCCTTTTTGAGTGAAACGTTTTCCACATTGTTGGCAGGAGAAAGGCTTTTCTCCAGTGTGAAGTCTTATGTGGTAATCAAGGGTTTTTTTATTTGTAAAAGTCTTTCCGCACAGTTTGCATGTGTAAGGGTTCTCTCCAGTGTGAACTCTTAAGTGGTTTTTAAGGCTGTCTTTTTGAGTGAAACTTTTTCCACATTGTTGGCAGGAGAAAGGCTTTTCTCCAGTGTGAATTCTCATGTGGACTTTAAGGTTTGCCGAGTTTATCAAAAACAATTCCACACTCTGGGCAGGTGAAATGACTTCTAGCAACTGTTTTTTGAGGTCTCTTTCGTGAGGAGGCCTTTTTGGTCTGTGAGAAACTATACGATTTTTCTCCAGTTGTGAAATCATGATGTTTCACATACTGATATTGCTCTTTCAGTTCATTAAGTTCTTCACTCTCTTCTTTCAGCTGCATCAGGTCTAAAACAAAAAAGAAGATACAAGTTAACAAAAAGCAACAGATATGAGATTATGAAGATTTTGACATTTTAAGCATCAAATTCATCATGTACGCTATTTAAAGTGGTGTTACCTGTGATCTCAGAACCTCTGGTTAACATATCACTCTGGTTAAAACTCTGAAGCAGGACATTACCAAACCTCTTATCTTAAAATAAGAAAATCCTGCATACTAATAGTCTATTAAGCACAACGTTTGGTTCCTGTGTTTTTCCTCAGTCATTCAAAAAATGACTATTACAAAATGATTCAATCACTTGAATTTTTATAAATAAAAAAATCCTAGTAAAGAAAAAAGTTATTCAGAAAGAACTTAACCCTTAAAAGAGGTCTTAAGGTCAAAATTGTTAGGAGTACGGATGAGGACTTTTAAGAGGCTTAAGAGTTCCTTTAGCAGAGGAGAAAATGGCAGAGAGACAGAGAGGGAGAAGAAATGTGTTGCAATAGATGACAGTGAGTTAATAAGACGCTATAGACTAGATCCTCGACACAGCGCAATGCCATAACGCCAGAAATGAAAGTAATCACTACATTAAAGCTGCAATACCCAAGATTGCATGCCGCTAGAGGGCGCTACATTCAAAACAACAACAACGGCTTTGCTTAATGACGACGTCGGAGAAACGCGGAATGATGGGAACTGTTGTTTTCAACTCCACCGTGGATAAATCAGTCAGACGGGAATCTAAAATTAGTTGTCATGGATGAGGTAAAGTTCGATTTCTATAAATGTTGCGTTTAATGACATGCTTGTTTTCCATTAAACCTGAAATAGCCGCAAGAAAAGTCAGGTTTAAAAGTAAATTAGTTATCACAGATGTTACTGTACGAGTCACTGGACGAAGCTATGGTGGATTTGAAGTCAAATCGTTGCTAATGGATCCTGACTTCTCCCTATGCTGTAATATGCATTTAGTTTTGTATTCATTTACAGAAATCAGCTGCTTGAATGACAATTGCTGATGTTATTAGATTTTTCAGGTGAGATTCTCAATTCATTCAGTTAACGGATGCTCTGAGGTAAAGTTTTCAGACTGCAGACTCAGCAATCAATTCTATTTAATTGTACAGTACAATCATAACATAGAACAGACATTATCTTCCTTTCATGTCATTAAACATAACAATATTGCTGGCCATATACTGATGAGAAAGTGCGTGTCCGGTGTGCGATACTGGACTTTGTCCTAGATGTGGCGCGGCTCTTCTCGTCCGGTGTGCGACCCCCTTTACAGCCAACAGTTCACGTTCCGAGAATCATTGAAAAGAATAATTGTGCTCCATTCCATAACAAATGCGTGAAACAAGCTGACGTTTGTTGCTTGATAGATGCTAACACACAACTACAACTTCCGCATTTGTCCAGGACTACACGTAGTACGAGCGGAAACCGAGGTAACGCGGATATGACGCGATTGACTGGCGACTCCCAGCTCACCCCTGCTCACACGCCCGTTTCCTTTGTTAAAATCTAAATTTTCTCGTGATTTAAACATTGTTTGAAACATTTAGAATATTGTATGTTATCATCTTAACTAAATATATAACACTGGCCTTGTGATTTTGGGATATTTTAATGCAAAAATCTTAGGTATTCCACCTTTAAGATATTTGACAAATGGGAAAATGCAATAAAGCAATTATGAATTATAAATGCATTTACGAATATAACAGGCTTCCCTGACGCGCACAAGCAGGGGAATGAACGTTAATAATTTGCGCTATAAGTTCCCACGTCTGCTTCTTGCTCCATGCCGTGACACTTGGCTCAGTTTTTTTCTTTACTGATGGTGTTCATCCACTAACTGGACTAACAGTAAACACGGTTCTTCTGTCCAGTCGGGCTTTCTCGTCTTATTTCGTTTTTTTTAATCCATGTGTGCTATATTAAAAACAACATTCAAACCACCATTTCAATAGTCCATCTCAGAGTGGAACTTTTTTTTTTTCATTTTATATCATCAATTCATCATTCTAGGCCAATCAAATACCTTAGGAAATTAACAGCATGGTAAGAAAATACATAATGTATATAATGTGTGTGTGTGTTTGTGTGTGTGAGAGAGTAAAGTCTATACTTAAAATTGCTCTTTTTTACCTTCTTGGACAACCAACCAATCACAGTCTTCAAAAGAGTGTGTCATGCATAGCAACGGGTTCAGCCCCGCCTCCTCACTAAGATGAAAGTTTTTATCTTTTCCTTACTCAGAGTTGCTCTCAGATCAGTCCCGAATCGCTCTTAAGCTAAGACTCCTACATAAAAGTTTAAGCTAAATTAAGAGTTTTCTAAGAGGATTCTTAGAATCTTTATGAATACGGGCCCTGACCTTTTGGAACTTTACTTGAATACATAGCGTTGGTATAGCATACTGAATTTACAGCCCCACAAATTTATTAGACCCTACTAAAAAGAATGTATCGAATCGCAATTTCGCAAAGTTCTAATGTTAGGAATTCAGTTCAATCAACTTTAATCCCACAAGGGCAATTCGTTTTAGAGCAGAATGTAAGCCCTGTGTGTGTGTTATGTTTCTCAGTTGTGTGTGTGTTCGCACGTTAAATGTTTTAGAATGTAACACAACATTCAAATGCAAATATGCGCCATCCCCACTTGAAACGACTGTGTGTCCACCAAAGCATTTTCCACGCGCTTGGCGTATGTATTCAATTGTTTTAAATGGGAGCGTCGTGTTTTTTAAACACCATGAGCGTACTCAAAGCAGCTCCTGAGATTAGGTTGGTGTTTTAGTATGTCGTTTTTTCTTCAAATAATTCAAGAACAATTTATGCTTTATTTTTGTAAAACTTTAAAACTGGCCTTTACTTTTCTTGAACCATTCCTCTGGTAGCTTTTGTTTGAAGGCATCCAATTGATCCAAAAACACTAATGTTAGTAAAATTAGCCTACTGCACTTTATCACAACTGGCTACCGGATGCGCTCTGGGAAGAAATATCTGTAAAAAAATACTGAAGACATACATGCCAGATGGTCACTAAATAACGTTGAACGGGTTATTTGACATTAAGCAAAACATAATTTTTGGGTTTTACCACATTTAGTGTCAGAATATCCATGAAATCCAACTTTAAAACAAACAAAAAATGCAACCTTAGACAAGAAAACAAATACCCTACGGAAAAAAATGGTACGTGCCCCGCGTTTGAATAGGCACCTCTGATCATTTCAAGTTTTTCTCACCTTTGATTAACACGTGCAACCCCATTCACATTTCACAGCCATGTAAAACAAAAGAATAGTGCCACATATAACTTTATCTGAACTTCTTTTAAAAATTTAACTGTCGTCAGAGCATGAACACCTCTTTCATTTTACAGTTCCAGGATGAGGAACACAAGAAAGTAATAATAAGGCTACTAATTTTGTTGTTGTTCGATATGAATTTAAACTGTCGTCTGCTTTTAATTATTATTTATCACATTATACAATGTTTTAATCATTCCACTATTGTTGACAGAAATCATTTGGATAAAAACAGTCCACCTATCGAGACAGCATTTTTTTAAATAAACAGATAGTAAACTTATATTTTAAAATTCAGCAATTGCTGAGCGACTTTAATGCGACATATTTTTGCTGTGGTAGGCATTTTGGCATGCTTAAACACAAATGCTGCTGAGTAACATGGTTTAGCCTAACTGCAAGCCCTGAATTTATTTCAGTAAATAAATAACAAATTAAATTAACACAAAGTAAAAGACAAGTAACCTATTGACATAGCCTTTCTAAATTATAGAAAAACTGTTGAAGTGTACCTACTTTGCTTAAATTTGATGGAATAATAGAGGCCTATTTTTACTTCACATTTATTTCATTTGAATTTACTTTTTTCAGTATTGTGATTATGAATTTGTGAATTAATCTGCTGACATCATGCCTCAGCTCTCAATGAGCAGTGGCAAATTATGTTGGACACTTTAAATAAATAAACAGTTAATAAACTTGCTAATAAACAGCTACCTATTTAAGCTTCAAGAACGGTAAAACATAAAAGCTGTAAGCCAACAGCATGTAATGAGGTTCGATGTTCTGGTTGTTCGGAGGTCCATGAAGTTCGAGGCTGATGCATTACGCACAGAGCTACCGTTAAACTGGTGATGCACTATCGTCTTATACACTTGTAAAGCCTCATTGATGTAGCTTAATATGTTTCTACTGCAATATTTTAAGTTTTCATTATTTATTCAATTTAATTTAAGTATTGTGATTAATTAATTAAATCATTAATTTAACTGACGTTTCACTTGAATTAATCTGCCACCAACTTTCAATAGCTCTGAGTGAGCCATGGCACAGCTGTAGATTACACAAAAACGTGACACTTTCAAAGTCTGTGATTGTAGCGCCTCTTAGTGACAAAAGGCAGTAAACAACTCAAATTCTACCGCCGCAGGTGCAAAATTCAAACGCACTCAAAATAAAACGCGTAGACTGGGAGGAGCAGTCGCACGCAGTTCAACATCACTATATGATCTTCCCGCCCGTGACAGGTACTTTAGTCCGAGGTGTAAATGCAGTAAGCAAATGGTCTTGGTAAAAAAGTTCCTATGAAAAAAGTTCCTGGGACAAATAGTTGCTGGTAATTGCGGTGGTAAAACGCGGCTTTTTATGTCGTAAAATAGGCTATTAAAAAGATAAGCCTGAAACAGGCCAGAGGCCCGTTGCTGTGTGAATGCTATGCCCTAGGAGCATAAATAAGTCGGGCTCGCCCGTCGGGCTGAAGTGCAGGCCTCTAATTCACAAAGGTCTACTACATGTGCGCTCCGTGTGCACTCTGTGCACGTGTGATACTGATGCGCGATGTTAATCATGTGGCGCCCGAGTGCATTTGACCGGCATAAAAATCGGCATATGTCAGAGCTAAACCGGTCACCGTCACTCATGGCCGGTCACGTGAAAATTGTCCGATTTCCAGATCACCAGCCAATGAATTGGTGCATCTCTACAGTTCACTTTTCAGATATTCAACATAGCTGAAATAATAAAAATAACATTATATTATTTAAATATAAATCCTCTTTATTTAAAGGACAACTCCGGCGCAAAATGAACCTTTGGTCTAATTACACATTGTTGCCTAGTCAACGGTTATCTGAGATTTGTTTTCATGATTGCCGAATGTAAATAGTTTTATCTCTAAAAACAGTTTAGCTTATAATGCTAGTATAACGCTAGTATATTGGGCATAGAGTAATGACAAATAAAAATCGCTTGTTATTACCACTAACAAGGCTCAAAATAGCCCCACAGTAACACGGTAGCATAATAAGGGTCCCTACATTCAAACCGAAGCATTGAGAACTTTGTCAGTGTCCATACAGTTTAATAAGATGATATTTTATCCACACTGTCAACTTCGCGAATACAGGAAGAAGCCATCTTTGAAATATAGTCTCTACCAGTCGATCTACGATCGCCAATTCAAGTGCGCTGGTGAGATGTGAATAAGGTGATAAGGTGAGCGCGAACCAGTAGGCAACATGTACATATTGAAGACAAGAAAATGGTTTGTGTTTGTGTTTCTTCCAAAACAACGGACTATATGAGATTCTGCACAGTTCAGCGCACTTGGATCAGCGTTCGTAGATCGACTGGTAGAGACTATATTTCAAAGATGGCTTCTTCCTGTATTCGTGAAGTTGACTGTGTGTATAAAATATCTTCTTATTAAACTGTATGGACACTGACAAAGTTCTCAATGCTTCGGTTTGAATGTAGGGAGCCTTATTATGCTACTGTGTTACTGTGGGGCTATTTTGAGCCTTGTTAGTGGTAATAACAAGCAATTTTTATTTGTCATTACTCTATGCCTAATATACTAGCGTTATACTAGCATTATAAGCTAAACTTTTTTTAGAGATAAAACTATTTACATTCGGCAATCATGAAAACAAATCTCAGATAACGGTTGACTAGGCAACAATGTGTAATTAGACCAAAGGTTCTTTTTGTACTCGAAGTTGTCCTTTAATGGTAAAGATTAGGGGTGTAACGGTACACAAAAATCACGGTTCGGTACGTACCTCGGTTTTAAAGTCACGGTTCGGTACTTTTTACGATACAGCAAAAAGAAAGAAATGCCAGAGAAATTTCCTATTTGTTTAAAAAGAAAAAATGATTTTTAAATAAGTGAGTTTTCCTAGATCTTGAAAGCTTACAGGTTTATAATTGGGGATCATCTTTAAAGCATGAACAAATAATGTTTTGGTCATCATATTAAAAATAACATTTAAATATTTATTTATATAATATTTGAATTTTGAAGTGCTGGAAAAGATGTGTGAAGTACTTGAAAACATTTCACCATTCCAGTCAAACTGGTTCCAGTTAGTGTTAATATATTAAACCCATGGTGAATGTTGCTGGTCTTGGTCTGTGGACATAAAGTATTACTAGTTTATTCACGACACAATGTTTCTCCTGGTTTCATGACAGCACTGTATGATCTAATAGAGATCTACGGTTAATAACGGAGAAATGTGAAGTGCATCTCACTCGATCTTGCATGTGACCGCCATTACCTCATTGGCAAATTCAAATGTTTCTCTTACCGGATCTCTTAGCGCTGTGTATTAACAGTGTTGCTTGATCGAGATCGGCTCGTGCTGCACACATGTCTGGTCCGAACCAGAATGGCGTTCCCATGAAGCGCATAATCGAGTAGCGCAGATTCCATTCTGCTTTCATTTGACGCTTGCCATTTGATGTTGTGCAACCGTCTGTGTTGGTCGCAGGTCAGCATGACTTCGATTTCGGTTCGTATGCGCACCAAACCGGAAAGCCTCGAACCGAAACTGATTCAGATACGAATACATGTACTGTTACACCCCTAGTAAAGATTCAAACGAGCGTACCGTTACCTTCTCTAGCCCGTACTGCAATTCTTCCTTCTATTTCTTATCCCGACATAGACATAGTTATTGTAGACATAGGCTGACATTCAGATTATAAGCCCAAACAGCACATGAAATCTGTTTCAAGCTACATCCATATGTGGTTTGAAATCCTATTCACATATCAGGAGATCGGCTGTTTATATCAAACGTTTGGATTTCGGGGCTGTATGTGCGCTCTCAATCGCCACATAAAATGGGAAACATCAGTGGTTGTTAGAGGGAAGAGGGCCAGTGACTGTAAGCTCGCTGCCAAAAACAAGGCTGTGTTGTTGCAAAGTGCCGGACAGAGCAGAAAATGATTATTTATTTTATTAAAAAAAAAAGAAAAAAAAAGAACACTGTGTTGACAAACTTAGGCTTTAAGTTTAATTGTTAATATGTATTTTTTATTAACATCACATAATAAAAACATAACATCAGATAACAGCATTTAAAACTTTCAAATAGAGAAAGTGAAAGTGCAATTATATTATCACTTTCCATGATGAAATAGATGCTCAAAAGTAGAACAAAAAATCGTGTTGCATTGCATTTAGCCTGACTGACATCAAGAAAATCGAAGAACTGAGAAAACACAAGTGTGTTCAGCAAGCCTTACTAGTAGGGCTGTCAACTTCTACATCGTTTTGCTCATGCCATCCATGATCAGTAACTTTTGCCGCCTTGGTCGACTGAAATTCTTATTGGTCGGTCATTCGCATGTATTTTTTTTTTATTTTTTTTTTTTTTGCCAATAGAAATACATTTTCAATGATTTACTCCTTGATATTTATTCCTTTATAAAGCAGTTATCTATTATGTATTCTAAATGAGAATTAGCCTATGTTTTATCCCCAACTTTAAATGCTTTAGTTAGGGCTATTTCTTGTGACTGCGCCACAGTTTCACGCGGACACACACAGTACCACACTCAAATCCGTAAACCGATGGCTGGCTGCAGCTGCTGCTCGCTGCTCAATAAGGGATGTACCGGCAGGTAGGTTTGCCGTATCCATTTTCAGTTCACGCTAGCTTTCATCGACAGTAATGTCCAAGTAATCTGGGTCTTTTGTCTGGCTGACATTTTTGTGGAGTTGCCACGGCGACGTGGCGAGCCGCATTGCTCCGTTATGTAGACGCGCACATGTGCGCGTGCCTATTTTGAAATCAAACTCGAGCGCGCAAAAGACTGTGAGCAGCTCTTTTAACAGCTTTATCTATACTGAGCTCAATAGTATTGTCTACTTAATAGGTTTTTATTTGTACACATACTGACTCATTTGAAAGTAGCCTAAATAATGTAACAAAACGAAATTAAACGTATATGCTATCTTACAACAGAGCCTAGATTCCAGATTGTTTTTTAGGCTATTTTGTCTGTTGTTTTAAAACGCCTAACAGATCGGCTGGACAAAAGTTAACCCATAGCTTTGTAAGTAAAGAGAGAATACATGCCTGTAACGAGAGCTTTTGTTAGGATTTTTCATTATGTGGCAGCTATAGCAGTTATATTATTTTGTAGCGTGTGGTGTAGATCAGGTGCGCGATTGTGACTGTCACTATAGACAAAGGACAGAGCACCTCACTTGCAGTTAAAAAAATCACTTAATTTTCAAAGAATTGTATAATTATTATAGTTTTATTTATTTTCGATGTTTTTTCGTTGTTGTTTTATAAATGCTCTATGACAATTGTTTAAAAAATGTTCAATCAAACATTCGCTGTTCTTTTTTTTAGTTGACTAATCGTCGCGCAGGACAAGACCTTGGCCTGACTAGGATTTCTTTTGGTTGAATACAGCAGCCTGACTGACTAGTGCTTTGATTCGTTTCGTCACTTTGCAAACTCCATGCAAAAAGAACAAAAACTAAAATGAAAATAATAAGAATAAGAATCTCAAATTGAGCCAGAGGTGGTAAACTCCTAATTTATGTAATGTTACGTATTTTTTTCAGATACCTAAAATACGTTGCGCATACAGCTCAACTAACGCGAATCGATATAAAGGTGTTTGCAACAACAAAACACATCCACTTGCACATATTTGAGAATTGGAATATCAGATATATCCTGCTATAGCTAACAAATTTGGGAAATTTTGAATAAAAATAAATAAAAGCAGTCAGATCATCAGTCATGTAGCTATTGTGGCTGCGTGTGACCAGCAATGAATGTGACCACAATAGCTACATGACTGATGATCTGACTGCTTTTATGTGTGACCAGGCAAGGAATGTCGCGTTCTCCATGGGAACCATATAAAGTGATACTACGATCAATAACAGTCGCATTGAAAATCTTTTGAACTTACGTGTGTAAGGCTTACATTTAAATGTGTTTGTTTTGGGTGTGTGGTCAATAAATAAAGAAATTAAAAAGATGGGCACAAAACCTGTTTGTCGCGATGAACTGAAGTTAACTAACTAACTTAGCATTAGCAATTCCTCCGTTTGGTCAGGTATTTTCTTTCTTTTTTGGCTGGTGTTGACCAACAATGAAAAAACATTTTCTAGCTGCCTTTCAATGTCCTTTCCATTCGCTCCATTCGATTAGCATGCACTGTCAGCTTTCTCCAACCCTTATTATTTTACTTTTTAACATTTATATTAATGTGTAAATATAAAAAATGAACTATTATTTTGCTTAACATAAATAAACCTCTTTTTATAAAGTGCAAAATAAAAGAGAAAAAGTCTGAACATGTGTTCGGATGTCTGGGCGCTTAAGTGAATCGCGATCAGCTGCTTTATTTTTTAGGTTTCGTGACAGGAAAACATGTTAACTTTGTCTGATTTCAGCAAAGATCTTAACGGAGAGGCACATTTCCTATACAGATTTCCATTACAGCCCAGAACTTTTGCTATTTTTTCTAAATGTCGATAAAAAACTATTGCAAAATGACGGCATTTCCATTAACTGATGTTATGCGACTAAAACATCTTTTTTCTGCTCCGTTTCTGCTCAGAGGTCTTGATAGTGGCATTTATTTGAGGTTTAGAATCCAGTAGGCCTATTCCTGTAATCGTTGCTTATTTGCATAAATTTAATAAAGGACTCGCTCTCGATATTATGTCCATGTCAGTGTACTTTTGTGTCCATTTGTTTTTCCTTATATAACTCCTGTAGTGATTTTGGCCAGACTGAATCAACCGTCCTCCAAGGACTCGGACCCCCCCCCCCCCCCACACACACACACACACAAACACACACACATACACCGCCACACACATTCTTCCACTCACTGGAGTGAGGATCATGTTACAAGACTGTGGAATGTGCTTTATGTCTCTGACCCAAGAGATGGACTTTTCTGTGTTAAAAGACATTTAACCAGATATATTCCATGTGTTCTATGTATGTGTGTTTTTCCCCAGGTCACCGTGAAATATCTTTGTTGGTTGCAGCATAAAAAAGGAATTAGAAATAACTTCCTTAGGCATTGTAAACAGAAGTATATGTTCATTTAATGTAACATAATGCTCCTTGGTGTCTCTAGAATACGTATCAGATGAACGACCCGAATATGTACAGAGATGTAAAGTAAAGTGTGTTTTTAATATGTCTTACTGCCAAGGATGATCGAACTGTTTCAATAGTAGCCCTTATGTGAACACACCCCCTCCCACGAGGAGCGCGTGGTCTGAGAACAAAGCACCATAAAAGAATGTTTCCCGCGTGCAGCCTCCATCTCCCTGATTGGCTCAAGCCAACAGGAAAGGGATGGATGTCCCCAAGAGGATAAAGGCAGTGCGCCAGCTCCGCCCTTTCTCTTCCGAAAACGTCTCATGCCAAGAAGCACGTAAAGGATCTCCTCACGGAGATCCGACCCCCAACCGGGATCCTTTCTTTGATCGTCCAAAGTTTCGTCCTCTTCTCAAATGAACTACCAAGTTCGTTTCCCAGGAAAGGAAGTGGACTTTGCCGATCTATTTCCTGGGGTAACGTCACCTCAAAGACTTTTAAGCCTTTCAAACATTCGCGCCGAATGCCAACGAACGCCACGTGACTCCCCACGGAACAAAGAAGCCACGCGCACGCAACCAACCATGCACGCGCCAGGACAGGCAGTGCAAAAGCGCCGCGCTCCAGCGGAACGCGCTCACGCGCTCCACGGAACGCGCGCACACAGGAGAGCCTCTCCATTCATCGTGCGGCCCAACCGGGCCTGGCCACGAGTCCGTGACACACACAGACCAAACATGTTGTGCAAGTATAACGTTACCTTCTCTTAGAGCTTCTCAGAAGCATAAAGAAAGTGTTTTCATGGTGTTCAGAAAGATTAATTGACTGTTTGGTGACTGTAACTCCCTCTCTCTCTCACCCTCACTCTCTCTCTCTCTCTCTCTCTCTCTCCAACTCACTTATCGTCTAACGCCCTGCGTCGTCTTAGTTTGTGTTTAATGTTTGTATATACATGTATCATTGTAACGTAGTAAATGCTTACTTAGTTGCCTTATTGACTTTAATAAATTCAATATGACCATTTGTGATTGAATTACGGTCCTGCTCATGACAAGTCTCTGAAGTGAAAGATCGAACGCTGCATGCTCTATATAACTAAACATACCAAAAAGGTTATGTTTTGTGGAGTTGGAATGCTGAATTCTTCTGGCCAGAGAATTAAGTTTTCCCTGCTCTATAAATTACTTGAGCTAATTAATTTTACTTGTCTTGTAAGACGTGGTCTGTGCAATCTATTACAATTAATTTGTGGTTAATTGCAGAGATACACATGTATGCATATAAGTAAAGTTAACAGAAAGCCCTCATTGAGGGATTTATTAACATGTAAGACCGGGCTGATCCAAACCTGTATGAATAATTATTAATTGTGAATTATTAATTATGATATGCAAATTCCCCTCGATCAGACCCGCCCAGAGTCTTTACAGAATGGTGGAGGATGAACGAGCACTTCAAACTTGTTTATGAGCAAATCAGTTTCAGTCCAAATGTGTATATTGTTATTTAATATTGTTATGTAATATTTATTATTACACGCGCACATCGGAGTGAACGCTTTGCGAACTCACGATATGACTGAGCTGGGCACGAAAGCCGCCCCAGCCAAGCATATTTAACAAGCTGCTAAATGTTCAAACGTTTTAGTCACTGTTAAATTGCTAAAAGTAAACTGCAGTTTCCTTAGTATTAAATGTGTTCTGACACAGATGGAAGAGAAACCTCTGTGCATAAACAACATTTTGAATAATTTTAACTCCTCTCTCAGGACGAAATTCTCCTGAGATTGTTGAAGACAAGAAATGTTAGAACGATGTTCTTCTAACATTCTTAAAAGGCCTTATATTATAATCGTTAGAAAAACGATGAGCTCCTGGTTGAAAAAAAACATTGACTTAGCTACTCAATGTATAAAAACCGCATATTATCATAAGTGCTATTGTGATATATGTCTATTGGAGCAGGAAACAGATGAGTAATTCCTGTTCCCCTTTTGCACAATGCAGCGAAGAATCCTGCTAACGTGTTTGTAAAAAAATATAGCACCAAAAAAAAAATCCAAAACTGAAAACATTCTAACCCTTAATACTAGTTTTGACAAATGTTATTTGGAGTTTTTGAAACAGATGGATAATTCCTGTTTCCCTTTCGCACGGCGCAGTGAAAAAAAAAAAAATAAATCCTGCCAAACGTGTTTGTAAAATATAGTACCGAAAAGAAATCCGTCGAGATTTAAATTCCGCACTATTCGTGATTATGCAGAAAATAGGTGTGTAATTCGCTACACGTCCTCTGAAACAATCACATTTGAAAGCGGGCTGGCTGTAATACTACTGCCAAACACTAGGGTGCATCCCCGAGTGTTTTCCAGTATCAGATGACCCCAGCCCCGACTCAACCCTCCACGAACGCAATAGCGCCCTCGTGTGGACACTAACAGCTAGGTCATTTCTTTCCTCAAAATTCTGTCAGGAACACCCTGCTTCCTTACTGAATTTCGAACTAGTTTCCCTAATTTTCAATGCATGTGCAATCTACAGCCTGTTTCATTAACATGATTTTCCTTGCCTTGACTGTGTGCACTTGTTTTGAATTTGGTTCAAACCACATTTGAACTTGAAATTCAGAATTAAGTCTTAACAGTTTCTGATGACCACTTGGGAGGAAAGCGCCCCCTTGTGGCCATCACCTAACCTCACTGTCCTGAATGGCTTTCTCTCTCCCAGTCGGTTTTGTTTTGGTTACAGTCACTGATCCCTCACCGTAATCGTGATTGTCATCAAATATAACACCAACCTGTAATTTTACTACACTTATTTAAATTTGGTTTGAAACAAACAAATTTCAAAGTTAATTTGAATTAAGTCTCTCATTTCCCATTGGGAAATTGCTTTATGGCTTTATTTCTATATTTCCATTTCAAATTATTTTTAATAATTTTGATCTGGTTTTATTACAACTGTATCCTTACTAATCTAAAGGTTACTTAACCCCTATGCATTTGCTCAATTTGAATTGTATTTAAATCAGTTTGAATGCACTTCAAATCAAGCTCTCTGTCAGCCAAATTGACCACTAGGAGGAAGGGACACACACCCTTAGTGGCCAAAACTCGCCACTACAGATTGCTTCCTCCTGTGCTCCTCCCGCTGCACTTAATGCTATCTCTTCCCTGTATGGAGGTTGGGTTATTCTGATAATTGACATTGTCACAATTCCCTTTGTGTTTATACCATAGACTTTAGTAAAGCCGTTGCCTTTGATTTTTCAACAAAAATAGACACTCAACTTGATGTAGATAGAGGAGCTTTAATTCAAATTGAGGCACACTTGTTCTTCATCCTGTTTTGTGTTTGTAGGTAGAAATCTCTCAAGTGCTGTGGTGATGTGACAGTCACCTTCGCTTGGGGTCTGGCTGGCTGGTTCGTCTGATCTGCGCCACCATCGCTGACTGAGCGCAGGTCTCCGGACTTTCCTGTATCTTTCTGTTGATGCGGCCCCGCAACACGACACTCACCAATCCTGGGCACCGCCGGTTGTGTTCAAGGTCAAGTTGCTTGAAAGGGCGCACCTTCGGTACAGATGCACGAAATGCCCGGGACACTGCTGTCGGGTGTTGGGGGGTGACAGAGGGACCAGCCACGAGGCTGACTCCAACCGGGATGACCTCATTTCACCCCAGGCAAACTAAAAAAAAAGGTATTAAAACCCATCCACTTAATATTGGCCATCGAATCTAGAGATTCCCCTGATATTTGAAGTGGTTGGCTTCCTCCTCTGCTCTCCAAGCCACAAACTGCAGGCTTTAGCCTCACAAACTGCCTCTTTCACTTTCAACACTTCTTGTGTACTATTAATGCCATTCCATTACAGACCTCCCCATCTTTGATGGTTGCATGTTACTTCAAACTTTGCTAGATTGCCATTGCTCTGTTCTGTTGTGCTCTGTTCCTTTCAGTTCACCTAGAGACAGAACCTCTCTGACACACCAAGGAAAGCTGAAGAATAGTTTGACAACCAAGTCGTTAGCATAAACAGGTGACCCTGAGCTGTAGCCCTGTCAACCCTTCATTCAGACCCATGGTGACCTACCGAATTGTTCCACCTGAACGGTTTAAACTGTCTGCATCAGTTAACCAAAATTTTCACAGCGACGGCCTAGCCGGTATCATAGCCGTTAGACGTAGTCGAGCTTGCATTGGTCTCTCTGTGTCTTCTGCCCTCAGCTTGTGTTTGCTTTTGCAGCGAGTTAAACAAAGGCTTAGTAAAAATCGTAGACAGTTGTCAGGGTCAAACTTTCTTTACTGAAGCCCAATTTGTGAAACTGTAACACAAATGAACAATGATTTCAACAAAAATATATCTTACAATATTACATTCATTTCACATAGATCAAAACAACATTTACGATGCACATAAATTGCCTTTACATAACATAGAAGATAGCTGTGTTAAGAAGGACAAACAATCAAGCCTCACAATTATGTGCCTAGGGTTACATTAACATGTCGCATGTAAATCGTTCTCAAACGTGTATAACCTATCAAAACACATATAATCATATTGTACTGTTTAGATTAATCTTTTAAACTTACAGATTGTGCCATTTCAAGAGCGAAACAAGAGGGATGGACGCGGATGCACCTCTGTACTCTGCACCATGAGCTCTAAAATCCAAAATGGCTGATAAATTATTAAAGGCAATGTACTCCTTAAAGTGACCACAAGGTGTCAGTATTAACAAAGTAAACTATAATATAACTAAGGCCAGGATACTCCCCGCCTGACATCAACAGATGTCACATCAGACTTGAGGAACAGCAACAAAGTAACAACATTCAGATTGTTACAGTAAGTCACCTTAATTTGTGCCCTTTGAAACTAGAAGAACAACCTCAGTGACTGGTCTCAGGAAGAATCTTTGTTCACCTTTCTTTATGATTTTTACTTCAATCTTTCTGACTTTGCCATCCTCACTTGGGTAAGTTTTAGTTATGATCCCAACTGGCCAGTCATTTCTTTTCTCCTGGGCATCTTTCAGAAGCACAATGTCTCCATTCTGTAGGTTTGGCTTTGCTGTGCGCCACTTGCGCGTCCTTGAAGTCCACTCAAATATTCATTCTTCCATCTTCCCCAGAAGACACTGGCTAGATACTGAACGCGACGCCACTGAGCTCTGCATAGATCATGGTTTTCAAATTGGCCAGGTGGTACTGGTGGGGCTCCAACTTTCTGCGTAAGCAGCGTTGCTGGTGTAAGTATCATTGGTTGTTCTGGATCAGTAGAGACTGTAGTTAAGGGACGAGCATTCACAATTGCACTCACTTCTGCCATGAACGTTATTAAAACTTCATGTGTAAGTCTCTGCAGGGCTGTGTTGAAGGAGCATGGCATCGAGGATACGTCGGGTAACTCCAATCATACGCTCCCAGGATCCTGCCATATGTGAAGCGTGTGGAGGATTGAACTTCCAGCAGCACTGATTATCAGATAGGTAAGCTTGAATGTTTGTGTTGTGGCAACCTAGCTTGTCGATTTGTAGCTCTTTGCAGGCTCTCACAAAGTTGGTTCCACAATCAGACCTCAAGATCTTAGCGGGGCCTCTGATTGCAAAGAAACGCCGCAGAGAATTGATAAAACATGAGGCACTCATAGACTCAATCACTTCTAAGTGAATCGCACGTGTAGTCATGCAAGTAAATATTACCGCCCATCTTTTGGCTTCTGCTGGACATCCTCGTGTTCTTCTGACCGCGACTGGCCATGGACCAAAAACATCCAGCCCCACGAATGTGAATGGCGGGTCTATGTGTAATCTGTCGGCTGGTAAATCTGCCATGATCTGTTCCTCTTGTTTGCCTCTCAATTTGCGACAGGTGACACAGTTGTAGATGGAGCTGCTGACTGATCTCTTACCTCCAACAATCCAGTAACCACCTGCCCTGATCGCACCTTCTGTGAGATGGCGGCCTTGGTGACATACCTTCTCATGAAAGTGTCTAATCAAAAGCTGAGTAACATGATGTTTACCAGGTATGATAGCTGGATACAGTTCTTCAGATGGTAGTTGAGCTCTCCCCAACCGACCTCCTACTCTGAGAAACCCTTCTGAGTCAATGAATGGACAGAGTTTGCTGAGAGGACTTGACCTTTGTACAGACTGACCTTGTTCTAGGCGTTTTAAGTCATCTCTGTAGACTTCTCTCTGAACAGTTTGAATGATAGTAGCTTTTGCCTGCTTCAGCTGCTCTTCCTCCCTATGCTTGTTACAAATGTGCCATCCACGACAGACATCTCCTGACCCAGACTTGACACTCTTGGCTATGTGTTGCAGTCGTCCTATAGCCTTTAACAGGGAGCTCCATCTGGAGAACCGTTGGAACCTTTCACTCCCAAGGTTTCTTTGTGACAGATTAGTCACACAGGTAATGCACTCAGGACGAAGCTCTGCATCTGTTTCAGGACTGACAAGGGTGTAGGTCCTTTTCTCAAGTTCATTTTGTCTTGTTTGTAGGAGGAATGGAGGCCCCGTAAGCCAATATGACGAAATCAGTTGCTCTGAGGGGAATCCTCTGCTAGCAGCATCGGCTGGATTAAGATGGGTGGGCACAAAGTTCCACTGATGCGGTCCCGTAGAGTGTTTAATGCGCTGTACTCGATTGTGGACATAGACGTGAAAACGCCTCGTCTCATTGAAGATGTATCCTAGCACTACTTTAGAGTCAGTGTAGAATCTTACATCATCCAGTGTTGTGTCCAGCTGTTCTTGAAGCATCTCTGCTACTTCCACTGCTAGTACTGCCGCACATAACTCAAGTCGAGGGATTGTGACATCCGGCTTTGGAGCAAGTTTTGCTCTCCCAAAGAGGAAACCAACTTCACTGATACCATCTGGGTTGGTAACTTTCAGGTAAGCTACTGTACCTACAGCTTTAGTGGAAGCATCACAAAACACGATGATCTCTTTCTTGAGTGCTCTAGACAATGAGGTGGAGGTATACATTCTTGAGATTTTTAGTCCCTGCAGATGTTTGAGGGAATCTTTCCATTTTTGCCATCGTTCTTGTTTCTCTTTGGGCAGAATAACGTCCCAATCATCTGCATCTCCAGAGATGTCTCTCAGGATGGAGCGACCCTCAATGCTTACAGGTACTACAAATCCTAGAGGATCATACACGCTGTTGATGGTAGAAAGCACTCCTCGCTTAGTATAAGGTTTGTCACTGATGGATACTTGAAATACAAATGTATCTGTTGACAAGTCCCAGCACAATCCTAAGCTTCGTTGGGTGGATGGTGAATTTACACCAAGTTCGAGGCCCTGCAGCGTAGTTGCCAGATCCTCATTCGGGAAAGCTCTCATGATGACGGGGCTGTTGGATGAGATTTTGTGTAGGCGGAGGTTGGATCGTGCTAGCATCTGTTGAGCTCTGCGCAGTACATCAATGGCCTCAGCTTCGGAACTGAATGATTTTAGCCCATCGTCCACATAAAAATGGCGCTCGATGAAGAGCCTTGCATCACTTCCATACTCCGACTCTCCCTCTACAGCTGTTCTCTTGAGCCCGTATACAGCTACTGATGGGGAGGGGCAATTACCAAAACGTGGACCCTCATGCGGTATTCCACGATATCTCCATCAAGGTTGTGATCCTTAAACCACAAGAAGCGCAGGTAATCACGATGTTCCTCTTTAACCAGAAAACTGTGAAACATTTGCTCAATGTCTGCCATCACAGCGTAGGAGTCAGATCTGAAGCGGATGACCACACCTATCAGGCTGTTGTTCAGGTCAGGGCCTTTAAGGAGGACTTGATTTAAGGATATGTTGTTGTATTGAGCACTTGAATCAAACACTATCCTGATCTTCCCTGGCTTTTGTGGGTGATAAATGCCAAAACTTGGTAGGTACCAACATTCTTTGTTGTCTTCAAGAGGGGGAGCAATCTCAGCATGTCTTTTTTTTAACATTGTCTCCAAGAATTCCACATAATGGTCTTTCATGTCTGTCTTCTTTTTCAGAGAACGACGAAGTGATAATAGACGACTGACAGCCTGATCTCTATTGTTAGGCAGATGCTCTCTGGGACAGCGAAATGGGAGTGGAGCCACCCAACTGTTTGCTTTGTCTTTGGTAAATTCGTTGTCCATAATATCCAGGAAAGCCTCATCTTCTCCAGATAGTGCAAGCATGTTGTCTTCTTTGGTTTGTTTGAAGATATGCTTCCCAATGTCATGAGATCGTTTTGTGCTCCTTATGAGTCTGTTCTCTTCACTTATAAACCTTTCTTTAGAACAGATGCTGTTTTTGCAAGGTGTGAGAAAGCTGGGCCTGCCGTTCTCAAGCACACTAGTTTTGAAAGTGCTCACCGTGGGTTTGTGAGCTCCACCGAGGCACACATCTCCTACAATCACCCATCCCAAGTCGAGGAGTTGGGCATATGGAGCATTGTGAGGACCATTGCGCTGTTTGCGGACCTTGTGTGCACGGATAAGATCTCTTCCTATAAGAACGAGAATGTCAGCTGCGGGATCCAGTGGAGGTATCTGAGAGGCAATGGCTTGAAGATGAGGATGGTAAGCTGCGGCTTCAGGAGTGGGAATCTCCATTCTGTTATCAGGGATCGAATTACACTCTATGAGTGTTGGAAGCCTCATGGATACTTTCCCATCCAAGGATTCAACCACAAAGTCTTTTGCTCTCCTCCCACTTGTATCAACTGTGCCTGAGCATGTTCTCATTGTGTATGGAAAGACTTCACCTTGAACATTGAATGTACGAAAGAAGGCTGACCTTGCTAAAGAGAGGTTACTCTGATCATCCAACATTATGTACATTCGCTTCTTTTCCTCAGAACAACCATCAGGGTAAACATTTACTAGGCAAATTTTTGAGCATGACTTTCCTTGTAACCCTTTTCCACATATTTCTGTGCAGATGGACGTGGTCACTGTGGAGCTTGTTTCCTCTTGCTCCCCGCCTTGAGCCTCTGTTGGTGTGGCGGGTCCCATTTGGAGCCATGGGGCTGGACCATCATGAAGAGCAGAGACATGGTCATGGCTATTGCATTCTGAACAATGGATATTCACGCTACAGTCTTTGGCCCTGTGGTCTGAAGAAACGCAGCACTTGTAGCAGATAGAGTTCTCCTTAATAAACTTCTTCCTTTCAGCTAAAGACATCATTCTGAAACCTCTGCATTTCAATAGAGAATGGTTCCTTTTATGAAGGGGACAGTGTCTTGTCAGGTCAGCTGAACTGGTGTTGGAGCGTATAGACGAGTTTGATTCAACCTCTGTTTTGCTGGAAGAGATAGAAGGTCTGAATCTTGACTGCTTCATTTGGATTGTTTCAGCTTTAAGAGGTAGTGTATTAGAAGATTGAAAAGAGAAGCTGGGATCTGTTCTCATTTCAGCATTTTCATTCACAAACTCAACAAAGTATGAAAAAGGTGGATAATGAAGTAGATATTCTTTCTTGTACTTTGTTCCCTTAACTACCCATGCTTCCTGAAGACTGTGAGGCAATTTTTCGACGATAGAGTTTATTCCCTTTGATGTGTCAAGAAATCCAAGACCAGGTAGATTGCCTTCCTCTTTTACTGCTTGCACTTCCAGGAGCAGATCAGCGAGTGCTTGCAGCTGATTGAAGTCTTTGTAAGAAATCTTAGCGAAACTCTCTAGACGTTTGAATAAAGATGCTTCAATTACCTCTGGGGAACCATATTTTCTGTCTAAACGTTGCCATAAATGTCTAAGGCCAGCTTCAGGATCATGTGCATGGGCCGCTCTTATTCTCAGAGCATGCCGAAGGGACTCACCTTCAAGCCACTTTGTAAGCAAATCGATCTCTTCATTGCCTTTTAGATTTAGACCATCAATGGCGTTCAGAAATGCTGTTTTCCAGGGTATGTAATTCTCTGGCTTGTTGTCAAATACTTTGATGCTGCAAGTGAGAATATCACGGCGTGCAAGAAACACTGCAAGATCAAACACCTCGCTGGATCGAGGTACTGGTGCACTTGGAGAGCAGGTGTTTCTCACATGAGAGGGAAAGCAATTCGGCTGCCTTGTATGCTGATACCCCATTTGGTCATGTCTGCTTACTGCATTTACAATGTTAGGAGTAAACTGGCTGATTCCAGGAATGTCTTTGTGCTCTGCACTTGCTTGATCATTCTCTTTCTTCATACTCTGGTTCTGAGAAAGTGTGTCCTGATGTATTCTTCTGTACGTTCAGCAGCTAAAGAACTACCCCTTTCAGTTTCATCGTTTGAACAGTTTGCGGCAGATTCCAACACCCTTGCTGCTGCGAGGGCTGCTTCAGCTTCACCCTCCTCTTTCAGAGCATTCAGCGTTGCTTCAATCCTAGCCTTTTCGATCTCCATATCTATTTGACGCTTTGCAAACTCAGCTCTTGTGCGTGCGGCTTCTGCCTTAGCACGTGCTTCAGCTGCAGCTTGGCTTGCATTAGATTTATGAGAGCGACGTGAGGATGAAGTGTTGCTGGCTGAAGATTTAGCCTCTGACCTGGTTTCAAGCTTGGAAGCTTGGCTGTGTTTCGACGAATGGGACATTTTCGGTTCTTTCTGCAGATAGAGCGCATGTGGTCCAGTATTAAGCTCTCGATGTGAAGTCAATCTTTTCACTCTTCTGCCCTCAGCTTGTGTTTGCTTTTGCAGCGAGTTAAACAAAGGCTTAGTAAAAATCGTAGACAGTTGTCAGGGTCAAACTTTCTTTACTGAAGCCCAATTTGTGAAACTGTAACACAAATGAACAATGATTTCAACAAAAATATATCTTACAATATTACATTCATTTCACATAGATCAAAACAACATTTACGATGCACATAAATTGCCTTTACATAACATAGAAGATAGCTGTGTTAAGAAGGACAAACAATCAAGCCTCACAATTATGTGCCTAGGGTTACATTAACATGTCGCATGTAAATCGTTCTCAAACGTGTATAACCTATCAAAACACATATAATCATATTGTACTGTTTAGATTAATCTTTTAAACTTACAGATTGTGCCATTTCAAGAGCGAAACAAGAGGGATGGACGCGGATGCACCTCTGTACTCTGCACCATGAGCTCTAAAATCCAAAATGGCTGATAAATTATTAAAGGCAATGTACTCCTTAAAGTGACCACAAGGTGTCAGTATTAACAAAGTAAACTATAATATAACTAAGGCCAGGATAGTGTGTGTTGTGCTCATCTCGCCCACAGTAAAGCCAGTATGTTCCAGTCCCACAACCCGCGGGGACAACCTGGAGACATGGCCGAGATTCATGACATCTCCATCCCTGCCCAAAGCCACCGGTTACTCAGAGCCCCGAGCCAAGAGCAACTGGACGCAGACGTGTACAAGCTGATGGCACACAAACCAAGCCAAAGCTCCCACGACAAAGACTGGGCCAGACACGTCAACCTCGCCTACCAGCTCAGCGCACACGCACGCCTCCGAAAAAGGAGCCGCATCGCCCTGGAGCACAAGGTTGCAACGCCGAGGATGACAACGACCCCGAGCTACAGAAGGAAGTAAAAGACTTCAAACTGCCCTGTCTAAATCTTCTACACAGACTGAAAGAGAAATAGTCAGAGAAAAGAACCAAAGAGGAATTCAACGAGAAACTCGACAAAGTGAAGCCCCTTTGCAAAGAGCAGAGGCTGAACTTAAAGAGATTCGAAAGCCACGGCCTACGAAAGAAACTCTCAAGAGGCCCGTGTGACCATCCACAAGTCTCCCCTGACCAGTCTGCACATTTCAGCCAAGAACACAAGAGCTGAAAGGGGAGGTGGGAAAGCCCGCCTTCCACCACATCTCTGACAATCTACAAGACATCGACTTTCCACCTGCTGTCTCCAACCGGTGTCTGACACGACACCGACACCCAGCAGAACAGACCCAGGAGGGCCTGTGCTACCACCACCGGCTCCGAACGAGTTTGCTGTGGAACTTGCAGCGAACCTATAACTGAGGAGGACACCAGTTTCAAGAAACCTCTCCTCCTATCCCGTCAGTCACCATAGTTCTCCTGCCCCCACGCAAGGCCCACTCAACGATGCGTGAAGGCCCACTCAGTAAGAATTCCTAAAACCCCAAATTATTTTGAACTGCAACCCAGAAGACACTGCACGAACGCAGTGCAAGACTCTGCTAAAAGGTCCTTGATCAACATCGGACGTAGAACTTTTGAAAAGTAGATGAAAATGGGTGTTCAAAGAGTTGCAAGACTCTGCGTTTGTAGAATTAGAATTTTACTAAGTTAAAGGAATCTTACATAGACATGTACGCCTCAACGGCCGACAGACTATGCACGACTCTTTTGAAACAAACAGTTTTTAGATGTTGTTTAGAACGGCACCGTTAAACATTTCACGACAGTGAAGAGTCACAGAAAACACCCACTCCATACTTTGCCTTGACGACAGAGTGTAGTAAAATCACCTCGAGTTTAAATTACTGTTAATCAACAGGCGTGCACTTGACCATCGCGGTCCAACTAAAACACTACGTGCAATACGCATCTTGATAGCTGGCTTGCCTAAATGCAGATAAAACAAATAGCGGGAATTGACATCTCTACTTTAAAAAAAAAAAAAAATTTTAGGCCTTAGACTCCCAACTGGTATCAGGAACTTCAGCATTAAAGCGTAAGTCTGTGTAACAGAAGAATCATCTCAGCAGCTTGTAATCTGTACCGATATCTTTTTTCCGCTTTGGAAATAAACAAAAAAAAAGAAATCCAAAATCGCGGTATAAGTAAACCTGTTTCTGACGAAGACAGCTCAGGACAGAGTTATATGTATGTAAACCTGGGCGACGCTCCCCTTCTACAAAGTAAAGGCCTTAATTTTATTGTTAGATTGATGCAATTCACCTAAATTTTAGCTGCTTCTACAAGCAGAAAGCTACTAAACGATCAAAAGAAGTAACTCGCGGAAAAGTCAGCATTCATGCATGAGAGAGACGTAACTATATATGCTTAGGGAAGCTAATCTATTTCCTTACTCTGTAAGCAAATAGAACAAGACAAGCTTTGACTTGCAGCAAATCTATTTCCTTACTCTGTAAACAAATAGAAGACTGAAGTAAAGAGTAGAGTTCCATGAGAAAATTAGCAAATGCCAAGACACATTTGCGTTTTACTTAATGCAACCAAGTTCTTGAAAATCATAAAGTATAGGTGCCTCCCTTTTAACCCGTTAAAACATGCACGATTCATGTAAAATACACAGACATTCTTCAGGTACTGTTGAATTGCTCTGACACCCTCTGGCTCCCATGACAACTTGTCACAGGAAATGCTAACTCTTAATGTCACTTTTGTAAACAAACCAGCCTGGGTGGCTAAGCTAACCTAGCCTAGCATCAAGCTAACTTAGGCTAAGCTAAACTGACCCATCACTAAGCTAACTTAGGCTAAGCTAACCTAGCTTAGCATCAAGCTAACTTGGGCTAAGCTAACCTAACATAGCTCCAATCCAATGCAGGCTAAGCTGAATAACCTCCACAGTTAGCAGTTAGCATTATTTTCTTGAACCCTTAATCACAGCTGTGTTCCACAGTGCAAAGTATTCTAGAATACTTTCCTCAACACCACTTAGGGTTTCTAATTATTCACTTTCCGTGTTTGCAATTCTTATTAGCCAAAGTTTACCCTCACAGGGTTAGGAATACTCCTTGCTAACCATTGAAGACTAACTTCACAGATGCCCTGTTAATTAAACTCAAGTTTAACTGCAAGTAAACTGCGTAACTAACAACAGAAGAATTTGTATAACCATAGGAATTTTTCGTCGGCATGTTGACTAAACCTTTGGAGGAACACACCCAATGTGGTCTTGAACACGCAACCGCTACAACCCACTATAGAGTGTTGATCAAAGCAAATCCAAAGTTTAGCCACTAATGCCACTGATTATTCTCGACTTCAGATCATTCCCATGTTTTGATCATTTTATTTCCTTTTGCTTTAATTTTGATTTTATTTTTCCTCGTTAATTATTTCATTCCTTTGACCTTGATAATAATAGCAAGCAGCTATTCCCTTGTCCATTAGGTCCTCTATATGATTTAATTCCTTTGCCTCTCTTGTCCGAGTGTGGTTCCATTTCCCATAGGGCCCAGAAAGGAAGCAGACACCCTTATTTGTTATTTTGGCTTAGTTCCAGCCAGTGCACTCGTTTTGTGACCCTCTAACACAAGTAATCTCAACAATTTACTAAAGGCACTACTAGAGTCCTGAGGATCGACAATAAGCAGAATTTAAATAAGAAAGCTGTCCTTTCCCCTATTATCGTTCACACCATCGAGCTATAGTGAACCACCAGCTAAGTCCAGAGAAATAATTTAGTCATAAGAACCACCTTACGTCATTTATTTCATCTCGGCTATGTCCTTCCCAGGAAATACCCTCGGAACCACACAAAACTTAGCCCCCTAACATTCACAGCTAAGATTAGGACAAAAGAGACACTTAGCTTTATGCTTAAATACCTAACGAACCTATTAAGCAGTAGTTCTGAACTTTTAGGGCCACGCATTAATCACTCACAACCAGTGTGCCAGAATGCCACAGAGCCCCTGCGTAACCTGACCTCAACCTCCCAAGGAACCACTGCCACAAACCACGGCATGGCTCCAAAAGGATTTGACCAAGCTAACCAGAAAAGCCACGACATGCAGACCAGACTGTCACTTGCAAACTGTCTAACCAACCTGACTGCATGAAACAGATTCTGCTCGATATGGATTACGTCCAGTCGTGAGGTGCACAGCTTCCTAGCTCGTCAAACAGAGACTGCCAAAATGGACTATTAGCTGTTGCAATAAGCTTCGATCGCTTAACTCCCTGATCCAGAATCATACCAAAGGTTCTCACCGCCGTGGACATCAAGCAAGACCGACTTGAAACTCCACCGACTCCGACAAACCACCAGGTATGGAAAGGATGCCAATCTCAGAACTTTGTTTCTTTGAAGCTTGCATCCCACAGTGAGTTATTCCGTAAGCACCCTGGCCTGTCCCTGTAGCATATCTACCATAGCTACGAGACCACAAGCTCACATTACGCAAAGACTTTGTCCGAAAAGACTGGGTAAACAACCTCAAACTAACCTGTCTCTGAGCACGACTCAGAGCTGCCTCTAGGAGGCACCCCACACTTTCACTGAGAGTAAACCGTTCCAAGCCAACAGAGGGCAACACAACAGTCCTGGTGCTCATCGACCGCACCAGAGCAAGAGCTCTGAGCCGCACCTCATCACCAAGAGACTCAAGCCCAACCAGCCCAGAGCGGTACCCCTCTCAACACGCCACTGGTAAGCACAAATCTGAGCACACATCAGATAACAACAGTGCAGCCATGTCACTGACAGCAAAAATCCTGAAGGTGCTGAAAGAGTTTCTGCACAAGATCTCACAAGAAGGACAAGCCAGACATGCTATGTCTCAGCGCAAGACCCAAACAGACACCCAGAACACTGCTCGTCAGCATCACACCACAGAGCTCACTGCCACTTCACAAAGTGACAGCACCAAGCAGCCACCTCAACTGACAGCTGCACAGCCTGAGCATGACAACACCGTGTCCCACACAACATCAGCCCAGACGCCAGGACTTCTGGGAAACCTAATCAAAAGGGGGTGGCACAAACTCTGCCTAGCCACCTAGAGACAATGATTTGAGCCTTGAAGCCATGCTAGACACTAGCTCAAACATCACGCTACTGCCAGCCCAACTCTTTAAAAGACTCAAACAATCAGAGCGAACTCTCAAATCCCAAACAGGTAAGCTGAAGGTGCAATCCTACAGCCAAAACGACATCTGGCTCAACACAGGTAGCTCTCATTCACCCAACAATTGGTCCCTATGTGCCGGATTTACCCAGTGTACCGATCACGAACGATCACGTACGCACGTCTGATTGGCCAAGATCTGTTAGATCGTTATGAGCCTTTAATAGACTTTAAACAACTGAATGTCTGAGCTCAAGTTCAAGTACCCCTCCCCCTCCAGTCACACAGGTCAAAAGAACCTAACTGGCAGGTCACAGAGGTCACAAGAACTCCTGCAACCAGCCATAAAGGCACAGCCTCAGCACCAAATGTAAACGTGAACTTGCTACCCTGCACCTTTCAGCTTACCAAAAACTGAGACTAACCAAATGAACTTTGAGACAACCACCTCTCAACCCCTCCAACCGCCCAAACCGGCCGTCAACCACGACAACGGCAGCTCACCAAGCACATGCTGCTAAACGGCCCAACACTTGAAATTTATGTACCTCGTGACATCACTTCGCCACAGCTTGTGCTGCCACAGTACAAAAAGGGGGATATACCAGCCAGTGTATGCCTGTCACGCACCATGTGGGCTGCACACCGCAGCACCAGGACATCT
This sequence comes from Hybognathus amarus, assembly GCA_030378365.1. Lineage (NCBI taxonomy): Eukaryota > Metazoa > Chordata > Actinopteri > Cypriniformes > Leuciscidae > Hybognathus > Hybognathus amarus. The sequence continues at coordinate 74,010 of JAQIUQ010000510.1, forward strand.
CGGCATCCTCAAAGGCATCAGGCTGTCCCAGCCAACAGCCGCTGAAATCTTTCCTCCCTTTTCTCTCTCTCTCCCCTGTCTCTGTTACAGGATGCTGCTGCTGTGGTCGTCTTCCTGTGCCTCCAGCCAACCAGAGGACAACTGCAGTCATCACCAGGTCCAACATCACACAGCATAGGGTCGACCACCACGCAAGCAGAGCTAAATGGACACCCACGCCGCTGCTGTCAGAACGCAGTCAAACACCGGCATGTCCAGCAACAAAACGAACTGAAATCCTTCAGCCAAAAGGTAACTCACAACAGAGTGCCTCCTCACAGACCATCAAGAAATTGAAAGGAGCTGTGACAGATCCACAACGCTCACGGCATTCTACTGAACCAGACAAGTGAACTCCAGCGAGACAACGGTTTACTGTCTGCCAGAATGACTTTGCTCAAAACTCAGCATCAAGCAGCCTTTGCTCCGAGACTCGAGCTACCCTGCTTCGACTGAGCCTGAGTCAAGTCCCATCCTTTACGAAACCCATGATTTCACCCTGATTCCAGAACTGGAATTATGAACTGTGAAAACGGGGTGCCCAGCCGAACTGAACTTGTTCTCAGCAACATAGCTCTCCTAGCTGTGTTTCAACTGAACACCTGCACCACTGCACCACTGCATCACCTGTTGTCCAATCCTGGACCGCAGCTGATTCTGCGCTGGGTACCTCTACGGTAATCAACCACGTCTTGACACTTGACTTTCACACTCCACAAGAGACTCAACAAACGCAAACCTCCACAGCCACCACTGGACCCTCAGGAAGAGGGTACCACACTGGAGACTGCGTCCAACCTCATCAAGCTGAGCCCGAACCTCAGCCTAGCCACCACCTGCTACCTGACTTTCATGATTCACCTGCCCTCCATCCATTGCGACGGGTGTCGTTCGATGGAAGTCCACGTAAGGACTTCATCTAACGAAAGGGGAGATGTAGTGATTTTGGCCAGACTGAATCAACCGTCCTCCAAGGACTCGGACCCCCCCCCCCCACAGACACACACAAACACACACACATACACCGCCACACACATTCTTCCACTCACAGGAATGAGATCATGTTACAAGACTGTGGAATATGCTTTATGTCTCTGACCCAAGAGATGGACTTTTCTGTGTTAAAAGACATTTAACCAGATATATTCCATGTGTTCTATGTATGTGTGTTTTTCCCCAGGTCACCGTGAAATATCTTTGTTGGTTGCAGCATAAAAAAGGAATTAGAAATAACTTCCTTAGGCATTGTAAACAGAAGTATATGTTCATTTAATGTAACATAATGCTCCTTGGTGTCTCTAGAATACGTATCAGATGAACGACCCGAATATGTACAGAGATGTAAAGTAAAGTGTGTTTTTAATATGTCTTACTGCCAAGGATGATCGAACTGTTTCAATAGTAGCCCTTATGTGAACACACCCCCTCCCACGAGGAGCGCGTGGTCTGAGAACAAAGCACCATAAAAGAATGTTTCCCGCGTGCAGCCTCCATCTCCCTGATTGGCTCAAGCCAACAGGAAAGGGATGGATGTCCCCAAGAGGATAAAGGCAGTGCGCCAGCTCCGCCTTTTCTTCCGAAAACGTCTCATGCCAAGAAGCACGTAAAGGATCTCCTCACGGAGATCCGAGCCCCCAACCGGGATCCTTCTTTGATCGTCCAAAGTTTCGTCCTCTTCTCAAATGAACTACCAAGTTCGTTTCCCAGGAAAGGAAGTGGACTTTGCCGATCTATTTCCTCGGGTAACGTCACCTCAAAGACTTTTAAGCCTTTCAAACATTCTGCGCGAATGCCAACGAACGCCACGTGACTCCCCACGGAACAAAGAAGCCACGCGCACGCAACCAACCATGCACGCGCCAGGACAGGCAGTGCAAAAGCGCCGCGCTCCACGGAACGGCGCTCACGCGCTCCACGGAACGCGCGCACACAGGAGAGCCCCTCCATTCATCGTGCGGCCCAACCGGGCCTGGCCACGAGTCCGTGACACACACAGACCAAACATGTTGTGCAAGTATAACGTTACCTTCTCTTAGAGCTTCTCAGAAGCATAAAGAAAGTGTTTTCATGGTGTTCAGAAAGATTAATTGACTGTTTGGTGACTGTAACTCCCTCTCTCTCTCACCCTCACTCTCTCTCTCTCTCTCTCTCTCTCTCTCTCCAACTCACTTATCGTCTAACGCCCTGCGTCGTCTTAGTTTGTGTTTAATGTTTGTATATACATGTATCATTGTAACGTAGTAAATGCTTACTTAGTTGCCTTATTGACTTTAATAAATTCAATATGACCATTTGTGATTGAATTACGGTCCTGCTCATAACAAGTCTCTGAAGTGAAAGATCGAACGCTGCATGCTCTATATAACTAAACATACCAAAAAGGTTATGTTTTGTGGAGTTGGAATGCTGAATTCTTCTGGCCAGAGAATTAAGTTTTCCCTGCTCTATAAATTACTTGAGCTAATTAATTTTACTTGTCTTGTAAGACGTGGTCTGTGCAATCTATTACAATTAATTTGTGGTTAATTGCAGAGATACACATGTATGCATATAAGTAAAGTTAACAGAAAGCCCTCATTGAGGGATTTATTAACATGTAAGACCGGGCTGATCCAAACCTGTATGAATAATTATTAATTGTGAATTATTAATTATGATATGCAAATTCCCCTCTATCAGACCCGCCCAGAGTCTTTACACTCCTAATTGCAAAACGAAAAATGAACGGTTACTAGACTAGAGACTAGACGGAGACTAGCCTATATGGCTTAAGTTTCGACTGCAAATGTCACATTCATAATGATGGAATTGCCTTGATACTTTTGCAATTCAAATTAATAAAATAATTTTGCTAATGAACGTCTCCTCGCATCCCTTTATCAAGTAAAAACTGTTTTGTTTTTTTTTAGCCGAGAAAACTTAACCTGCTCCTCTGAGTTTTATGAAGATCTGAATATTCTCTCCCATGAGTAATGTTTTGATCCTCTGAATTTTAGTTACTGTAACATCCATGCTTTTTTACAGTTGCACAATTAAAGTGAATGAAATTAATGTTTTTCCTTGTTTCAGTTCAGAAGTAGACTGGATTTGTTACATATATGACTTTTTAATAAAGATCAAATGACTTGAGAATGAAACCAACCTGTTTGTGTCTCAGTATCTTCTTGTTTCACACTGATCGCTTCTTCAATCTTCATTTCTTTACTCTCCTCTTTAATAAATGCCATCTTTGTTTGTTTTTCAGTATCTTCACATAGATCTCAATTGCTTCACCAGGAGTCTTTCTGTGTGTTTGAACAGTTTGACATATTCAAGATTTGAATAATTAACAGAAAGAAAAATAAATCAACACTAAATCTCTGTCTGTGTCTCAATCAGCTCTACTTCAGTAGCTCAGTGCACTGGTAAGAGTCAGTCAGAGTGAGAGTTAATGGCCTTTAATTACCTGAACAACCAAAAAAAACCAAACTCAAAATTAACAATACAAATGAATAAATAAAAAATTAAACCGACACCACGTGTTCATTAATTTGTGCTTTGATTTTCATGGATAAGTACATCATATATATTATACTTGAAACATACAATTTTCCTAAAAACATTGCATTTGGTAAAATTGTAATATCACACATGTTTGTGTTCATGTTGTTTTGACAGCGTGCGATGATTCTGAATCACTGAATCATTTTGCGAAATTTGATTCAATTGACTTGGGAGTTTCTACATGCTCTGTTTCTCCATCACTGCTTGTCAGTGACCGAATTCGTGTTTACAATAAACAGATTCATGAGCCGTTTCTCAATACCAAGTACGCAAACTTCTGACTTGCGTCCTTGGTAGTTCAGACTTGCCAAGTTCGAACTCAGGAGAACGAACTCCCGAGGATGCGAGGACGCAAGTCCGGTTCTTCTGCAAATGGCACAGAGCGCACTTGATCGCGTCACTCAGCATGCTCTGGCTACTCCTGTTATCTCTTTAAATATATTTCAGGTAACAATAAAACGAAATTTGCTACAACTCTGCCTCTTTTCGTCAACAATAAAACAAAATATGTTATACAACACCACTCTGCCTCTTTTCATTAAAAAAATCAACATATTAGCCTAATGGCCATGTGGTTAAAGGAACGTGATTCTCTTCACTGCATATATTTATAACAAAATGAACATGATCTTTTTGTTTTCATTTTAAAAATATGAAACATTGATTTTTATTGACATTTATCAAACAGAGGCAGGGTTATGGCATTTTATTTTATTGTTCATATTTGACGATAATATAAAAAATGTAAAGAGCCATAAAGTTATGAAACCTCAAAAACTTTTTTTTTTTTTTTTTGCCATGGTACTATAGTTTAGTGAGACCAGATAGACTTATACACAAGACGAATTATACGTCAAGTTTATCCACTAGACTAGAGAGATCAGAGCCAGCGGCAAACGTCAGAAGCCCTAGCCGAGGATAAGCTGTTCCAGTCGGGGTTGATCTCGCTGAGTGTCCGCTGAAGGCTTGGATGTCAGAACTCCGAAAACGTCAGATGCATTTTTCAGATAGGCGCTTTCTTTATAAATAAACTACAGATTTGAAATTTAAACAACCACATTCTCGCTTAAAACACTCTTAAAATTACATTTCATGACTCAATAACAGTAGTATTTTGATATTTCGCGGATTTTCTCCTCTCTCCTATTGACGCTTGCGGGTTGGTGCGAGGTGCATTCTGGGTTACCTGGCTGTCTCAAGTCCACACAAGTCACCTCTCGATGCATCCTCGGTAAACGGGGCGGACATCCGGGGATTTGAAGTGGACTTGGCTAGATGTGAACTTTGGCCCTGTCCCAATATCCACACTTCTGCCCTTGTGCCCCTCAAATGCGCGTTCTCGCTAAGGGGTGCAAGACCGTAAGGTGTCCCGATCCTCTAATGTGTTCTCCAGGGGTGATCTTAAGGGCACTTAATGCACCCTTTTCGCAAGTGTGCATCAGACCTCACTTTGCTGTGGGATATTACCCAGAATCCTTGTAGTGTTGTGACGTTTCGAACAGCTAACCAATGGGGGAGAACGGTTGCTATGGTGCTGTTCGGGAGCGCAAACTCCGACGAGAAAGGTGGTGAAGTGTTCTTCCAAGGCGGCGAAATGTAAAAATATTAGTGTTATTAAGTTACGAAATGTAGTTTTAAGAGTTTTTCACTCGAGAATATAGTTGTTTAAAGCTCAAATCTGTGGTTTATTTATAAAGAGTGCCTGTTTAAAAAATTGGTCGGACATTTTCGGAGTTCCAGGTGATCACCGGGCGGCGGGCCGGTGCTCAGCGCTCTGTACCCCACCCTGCAACAGCCTTGCCCCGGCTAGTCATTCTGACGTTTCCCGCAGGCTCTCTGTCTAGTGTTTAAACATGAGCTATAAATCGGCTGACATCTAACGGGCGATCTTTGGTCTCATTAATCTGTTAACTTATTTGTTCCCTGGCAAATCGTGGGGAAAGTGAAGTTTTATAACTATATTTAGGCTATTTAACTCCTAACATTGTAACGTTAGCCTGTTATATTTGACTGAATCTTTTAACTTGCCTTATTTCTTGACTTTTACATCTTCTTAAACTTTTTAGGCTACTTATACTTTAATAATGGCTATTGTTGATCAATAAAACTGAAATTTAACAAAAGACATGGATGTGTCATTTGATTTCATATAAGAATATTTTAATATATAGCCTATATATATATAACCAACATGTATTTTTTCATGAATGGGGTGGGAAGAATTTCATTATCAATTTCCATAATAACAATTAAAATTGCATTTCGAATCGCTGTGAATACGGTAAGGCAGTATAAGCTCAGGTAAACCTCAATCACAATTTATCTTTGCCAAAACTGTTTTAATATTAATAACATTAAAAGAAAGGTTGGTAGCTAAGAGTAAAAAAATATATTGATTTTTTCATTCAAAGGATTGTGTCATATTACAGCTATTATAAGCAGCACACACATTAGCCAAATTAACCAACCCTTGCTGATCACAACAGAACTGACGTATATTTTCGACGTGTGCAAAACTGTCCCAATTCTGCTCTTCACAGCCTCGGGCCCTTGCGCACTTTCTTCGCTAAGTGCACTTTCAACAAGTGCCCACTTCCAGGAAGGCCTTAGGGCTCAAGTGAGAATTGGACAGCGGCCTTTGAATTGGAACGGTACTTGGGCAGCTATTGATGACGTTTCACAACTCCACAAGAACACAAGTACAGACAAGTACGCATGTTGAGAAACGGCTATGATATTTGGAGCGAAATGAGGCGCACCTCTTCTGTAACTCATGTGTGAATGCGCTTTACTGTCAAAAATAACGTCCATTAATGTAAGAAAGCATTTTTATAACTATTTTTAATCGACTTAAATACTCTAAATATGCAGGTTTCAGCTCACCACGCTCTTGGTACGAGCTACGCCCTTTGACCGTATAAAAACCAGCTTGTTTCGTCAAAACCACTGTAGCCAGTCAGGAGTTGTATTCATCAGGATATAGGATACAGGATCAGGATTGCAGCTGTGTCCCAATGTGAAGGCTGCTTCCTTTGAAGGCTGCATCATGTAGCCTTCGTGGGATTTCCCAATTGCGCAACCAGGTGTTCCCTATTACTGCTCCTGGCGCCAAGCAACAGAGCGAGAGTACAGCTGCCACCCTGATCATTCATTTAATGGAGACAGAATTGTCTATTGTCATTTTTTTGTTATATATATATATATATATATATATATATATATATATATATATATATATATATATATTAGGGGTGTAACGATACACGCATTCGACATTAACCGTTCGCAGTAACCGTGTACCGTTCTGGTACAAGGCTTTCGGTTCGGTACGCATTTTTGAACTCGAACGGTTTGTGCGGTTCATTTTTCCTGCCAACCAACATTTCATTATTCAAATGTAAGCGCGTTTATAATGTAAGAGACGTTGGCGTGCGTGACCACAACATTGCCCAACATCAGTGGTTTTGCGGAGTCTACAGCAGGAGAGAGAGGACGGAACAGAGCGGAGCGTAAGTAGGTCAGAGTGCAGATGATGAACACCTGTGTCTGATTTCAGTAATTGGAGTGGAGAGACCGGATATAAGCCGGCGTGCGAGAGAGAACGGGTGAGAGAGAGAAGAGCTGGGACCTTGCGTGTGCTGGTGCTACTACGAGTGGAAAGAGCATCTAAGGAAATTGAGATTATTGTTTTGAGTTATTGAGTTGACAGCTGTGTTTATGCACGGTGAACGCGCTCTGTGCGCAACATTTTGTTTGTGGAAAGAGAAATAAAAGAGAACGTCCCAGCTCACGCCGCCCTCTGTCTTCTTCCTTCCTATCTGAACTGAACTTTTATCACAACTACTATCTGTAAGTTTGGCAGGAATAGTAGGCTATAATGCTTTCAAGTAACATCACGTCGGTTGTATTTTAACATTATGAATACAACTGCTGCCCTCAAATGTTAATCTAAACTAAAATAAACCTTTGTTTATAACTACTACAATATTACATTTAATTTTGTCCAAAGAGCTGTTTTGTTTTATATGCTCCTAAGAAAAGTCTATAGTATAGTTCCATCATTGCTCAAAGTTAAAAAAATATCATACTTTATGATGTTTCTTTTAATAAAAATATATTTTAAAAAATTAAATCAAGGATATTTTTCTGCCATTTCTTTCTTTTTGCTGTATTTGAAACATACCAACCGAACCGCTGACACAAGTGTATTGTATCGAATCCGAACCGTGAATTTTATGAACCGTTACACCCCTAATATATATATACTGTATATATAATCACATAATTTCAATTCACATAACCACTAAAAAAATATTTCGAGTCATGTATTTTCGGCTCAAGAGTTGTCCAGAGCTGGTTTAATGCGTAGCTATAGAGGCTGCGTCCTGAATAGCCAGATTACACTGTAAACACTTGTTCAAATATTGGGTGTTAACGTACGTAAATATTGTAATGAAATAGCCTAAAAATAATAATAATGATAAATGAAAATTTGTTTGTATTATATACACTAGTTAGGGAATTGTGCCACCCATTGTATTTATCTAACCTAGTTAGTGTAGGTTAGATACGACGTCTTGGATGTTGAAGACTTTTTCTTTTGTGTTTTTTTTTTGTATCTTAGTATTAGTTATTTCATGTGTTAGATAAACTTTTATGTTTTGGTTACTTTTATTTCTTTGGCACAATTCATTTTCCCCTTTTTCCTTTGTGGTTGGTTCTGTTATGGTATTTCTTTATTCATTATTATATCAATTAAAATTCATTCACTTTAGTCCGTGGTCTCTCTCGTGTTTATTCTCAACTCATTCAGTGATGATATGTGATGTGTCGGAGGTGGTTATTTTGTTCCCCTCCTAAGAAAAAAATCCTTGATGATCATGAGTCATAGGAGGGTCGTAACATAATGGGGGCTCGTCCGGGATCTTAACTGAATTAAACAGATAACCAGTTCATGACACTTTCGTCTGTATCACTGTATGTGTTGAGAATTTGTTTGTGCGGTTCTATTGTCGCTATAGGATGTTCATATTAGAGCGGTTTCTCGATAGTCCTTCGCAAGAGGAATTGGATGATTGTAGGAAGGATGATTTGTTGAGAATAGCAAGTCGTTTTCAGATCTCAGTAAATAAGCAGTCACTTAAGAGAGAGATTAAGTCTGTGATACTTAATCAGTTGGTGCCATTGAATGTGCTAACGTTGTTGGAGAAACAGTTAGTTGGGATCAGTGTGGAGATGGACACGTTAGAGGGGGGTGAAAAGGTGAGCGAGGAGGAGATAACGCCTGCGCCGGACGTTGCGGCTGATGCTAGGGTGAGTTTACCTCCGTTCGAACCATTCTCCCCTGTGTCTGTGAGCTCAAAGAGCCGAAACGAGACTGCAAGTCCGTTGGCTCGCTTGCAGTTTGAATCACAGGAGAAATACAGGCTCGGCAGGCGGAAATGGATTTGCGATTACAAGTTCGTAAATTTGAGATTCGAGGCGGAGAAACAGGTAAAGATGCGACAGCTGGAGCTTGACGCAATGCGAATTGTGGGAGGCTCCGCAGCGCTACCAGATCTCCCTCGTGTTAGTCCCGCTGCCACTGTTGATCATACTCCTGTAGCGTCCCCTTCCACTGTTGCCCAGACATCTGTTTCGTCCGTAGCAACCAACTCATTTGACGTTAGCAAGAACATTTATCTTGTGCCACTTTTTCGTGAAGCTGAGATTGATTCCTACTTTAGTGCTTTTGTGCGAATTGCTTTGTCTTTTCATTGGCCAAAGGATTGCTGGTCTTTGCTATTGCAGTGTCGGTTAACGGGTAAAGCATTAGAGGTGTTCTCTACTCTTTCCTTAGAGGACAGTTTGAACTATGACTCTGTTAAACTAGCAATTCTACGTGCTTACGAATTAGTCCCTGAAGCCTATAGGCAGAAATTTAGAGGCCACAAGAAGAACTCGTCGTAAACATTTGTTGAATTTTCCAGAGAAAAGGCTCTTCTCTTTGATAAATGGTGCAGTGCTACGAAGACTGATGATTTTAATTCCTTAAGGGAGTTAATTCTGCTGGAGGAGTTTAAAGGAAGTTTATCTGAACGTGTGGCCATTTATTTGAATGAACAGAAGGTTAGTTCGTTAGCGCAAGCGGCTGTGTTGGCAGATGAATTTATGCTCACTCATAAAGACGTATTTTTCGTGAAAATCCCTCCCTGTTAAAGGAATAACCCTTATACTGGGAAATGATTTAGCTGGAGGTAAAGTTTTGCCCGTTCCAGAAGTGACTGATGTTCCTCAGGTTTGTTTGGTGAGTGATGTTGTCAGCCAGCATCCCGAAGTGTTTTCTTCTTGTGCCATGACTTCGTGCGCAGTCAGCTTAAAAGGTGGGTGAAGTTGACTTAGCTGATTCACTGATTGGAGATGTGTTGACAGAGGGTGGAAGTTTTTTAGAGACGAATACAATTTCTGAAAATGCCCTTAAGGAGAAGAATTCAGAGAATGTGTTGGAAAGTTTTGTTTCATTAAAATTACCAGTTACTCATTCTCAGATTGTGATCAGCGCAAAATGGTGATTCTTCTTTGAAGAAATGTTTATCAGCTGTGATAAGTCGTGAGGCCGCTAAGGAAAGAAATACTGCATATTTCTTAGACAATGGTTTGCTTATGCGAAAGCGGTGTGCTAAAGTGGAAGAGGACTTAGAGTGGAACGTGGTATATCAAGTGGTAGTTCCACTTAAGTATCGTTCTCATGTGTTGAGTTTAGCGCATGAACATTTGCTCTCCGGACATTTAGGGTTACTTAAAACTTACCATCGCATTCTGCAGCATTTTTTTTGGCCTGGACTGAAGCGTGATGTGGCAAAGTTTTGTCGTACATGTCATACGTGTCAAATTGCAGGAAAACCGAATCAGGTTACTCTCGCCTGCTCCACTGTCTCCAATTCCAGTTATTGGAGAAGCATTTGAGGAGGTACTGATTGACTGTGTGGGACCGTTACCAAAAACAAAGGCAGGTAACCAATATCTCTGTACCATTATGTGTAGAGCGACCAGATTCCCTGAAGCTATTCCGTTACCGATTACGGCTCCTGTTGTTTTGAAAGCGTTGAAGTTTTTTTCTACATTTGGACTTCCGAAAGTTGTCCAAACAGATCAAGGGACTAACTTTTTGTCGCGAGTTTTACACAAACATTGAAGTCTTTGTCTATCGAACATCGTATATCTAGTGCATACCATCCAGAAAGTCAAGGTGCAATCGAAAGATTTCATCAGACTTTGAAAGCCATGCTCCAAAAATTTTGTATGGATACCAATAGAGATTGGGATTAAGGCATCCCGTTAGTGTTATTTGCAGCACGAGAAAGTGTGCAGGAATCACTAGGATTTAGTCCTGCCGAGATGGTTTTTGGCCACACCCTTCGAGGGCCATTAAAAGTTCTAAAAGACCAGATGTTAGAGGATAAAACGGAGAAGCGAACGAATGTTCTGGATTATGTTAACCGTTTTCGAGTGAAGTTGCATAGTGCTTGTGACTTTGCGCGTACATTTTTGACAAACGCGCAATCAGAGATGAAGCATCGATTTGATGGACATGCTGTGGCCCAGTCTTTCCTGCCTAATGATAAAGTGGTGGTATTATTACTAATACCAGGGTCTGCTTTATCAGCTAAATTTTCAGGTCCGTATAATGTTGTTAAGAAACTTAGTAATACGGATTATGTGATTGGCACTCCTGATAGACGGCGCAAAACGCGTGTCTGTCACATTAACATGCTTAAAGCATATCACGAACGTGACGAATGTGAACCTGTGAAGCAAGACACTGACCCTGTAGTGTTGGTAACATCACCAGTTTTGTCAGTGGTAGAAGGTGATACGAATGTTGATGATGACGGATTGATGTTGAGAAATACCCCGCAACAGTGTAGTAAAGTAGAAAACTATACTCTATCCTCCGAAGGCCGTATTCGAAGGCCGGTTGCGTCATTGCAGCGCGACGAATGCTTACCTGTTTCAAAAGCGACGCCAAATGCACCCTTCATTTCCCCGTGAAAGGGAAGAATACATAAATGGACACTTCGCTGACTATCCTACCCCATAAATCATTGCGGGGTGACGACAGCATTTTTATTTAAAAAAAAAAAAAGGGCGTCCGAGAGTTCGGTGGTGGACGGCAAATGCACATTTAAATGTAAAAGTATTATGTTTTAATTTACTCAAATAGCCAGAGAAACCAGTGTTAACAGCCCAAATTTTTTTGTTTTTGTTTTCTCGTTTTTTTTTCCTTATTCATCAATTCATTCGTCAGCATTGCATGTTTTTTGTCAAGTGGAAACGCGAGAACGGCTTTATAGCCTTGTATTGTATTTCTTGTACATTGTATTTCTTTATTTTTCATTATTTCATTATTTTGTGCAACTTTAAATGTGTAGCCTACACAAAAGAGAATTCATGGCTCTGGATATTTTATTTTTGTAAGGGTCTCTGAGTGTTGCAAGGTTCATACATTTAAACTACAATATAGCCTACTTTTGTGTAGTTTAATGTAAAATGTGTAGTGTTGTCCTTTGAGGGAAAAAGAAGGCTACTTCACATTTGTACATGAATACTAACGCAGTATGAAGTTCCTTACATTCTCCCACTGGATATTTTAAAAATTAAAATAACAAAATGTTGGTCCATTGTCACAATATTAACAAATTGTTGCTAACTACAACTGCGTCCCTTATCAAAGTGCGCACCTGAAGCGCTCTGACCGGTCTAGCCTGCGGAGAATTGTTCTTGTCGCCTAGCAACTGTGATTGACAGCTGACGACGACGAGCGGGAGTAACGACGTTTGCACTGGACTTTTTATATCCAGGATTGACAGCCTGTATAAATATATTCACTATGGTCCATTTCTGTAAACAATAAAAAGAAAACCCTAAAAAATTCGCATCAAGGTACGATTAACATTTGAAATATATGTGCCTATGTTTTATCATTATTATTATTTTTTTAGGCTATTTCATTACAATATTTAGGTTAACACCCAATATTTGAACAGTTTAAAGTGTAATCTATTCAGGTCGCAGCCTCTAGCTCATTAAACCAGCTCTGGCCAACCCTTGAGACGAAAATACATGACTCGAAATATATATTTTTTTTATGTGATTTTATATAGATTGCCCCTCATTTAAAGACAGGAAAATATAAAACATTCAATTTCCAGTAAAATATAAAACAACAAAATGACAATAGCCAATTCAATCTCCATAGCTGTTTTTACTCGGTTTTATTAAATGAATGATCAGGGTGGCAGCTGTACTCTCGCTCCGTTGCTTGGCCAGGAGCAGTAATAGGGAACACCTGGTTGCGCAATTAGGAAATCCCATGAAGGCTACATGATGCGCCCTTCGAAGGCCGAATAGACTGCATCCTTCGAAGTCTACAGCCTTCGAAGGACACAGCCTTCACATTGGGACACAGCTCTGAATTGGGACAGCCTTCATCACACCGCGATGACCCAATCGGCCTTCAAATGCGGCCTTCGCGGATGCAGCCTTTGAATTGGGACGTCCTTCGTCACGCAGCTGTGACGCAATCGGCCTTCAAATACGGCCAAGCGTCCTTCAAATGCGGCCTTCGGAGGATGCAGCCTTCACATTGGGACACAGCTAGAGTGTTTTATAGGGCTGTGAATCTTTGGGTAGACAGCGAATCGATTCGATTCACGATTTCATAGGTTTTCGAGTTCCAATTCAAGAACGATTTGTGCAAATTCAGAACGATTCAATTCGATGCGATTCACATCCAAATTCGATGCGATTCGATTAATTCGATTCCGATTCTTAATTTTTTATATGCATTATAGTATTATTTCAATGCTTCACCCAATGGGTCTTTGTCTGGGTTTGAATTACACAGCGGCCTTCAGATAGTGGGGATTTTGTCCTTTGTTAATGTTAGTTCATGTTGGTTTTTAATTTTAATAAATATATTATTAGAAAACAATTAAATGGCCTACAAATTAGCATTTGTAGAAACCTAAGTAACCATTTTTTGAAAAAGGCTTTTAAAGTATTGCATTAAATGACTACATGCACAAATTAATGGAGACGTTTTCATCAGTTTCATTTTGCATCCTCTCGGTGCACTCGTTAACATTGTGCTCGGTCCCAAAGCTCTCATGTACAGATTTTTGAGCAGTCCATGATGAGCTCTCCAGCTCTCTATCGAGAAAGCAATAGTTTTAAGGGCAAACCGCTCAAGCCATTGATAAAGCTGCCATGCCATTGCGTGGAATAAAACGCTTTCATTGCGTGGAAACGTCGCAGTTATTTTCTTTAAGATAAGATTTTACTGAAATGGGCCAAACCATTGACATTACCCGTCCTGAGCTGTGAAGTAAAAGCCCACTTTATTCAAGGGCGGGCATTTATTACATGGAAAACTCGCACACGCGGTTTGAAGCACAACCTCTGTTTCGCATGCATGCTCGCTCTAGATTCTGGGAGATTTTAACTAATTTGCGGTATATCTAGCCGATCAACACACGAGTTGCTCAACAGGCAAAAAGATAAACTCATCTTTCAGGCTTTTGACCGACCCGGCTTCAGCATGAGAAATCACGGGCGTGTGAGCGCGTGAAACCAATCAAATGCGGATGTCTCACGGCCAATGCGTGAGGCAGCTTGTACCAGGAACACTTTAAGGTTGTGTTTATATATTTTAAACCACTGAATCGCTATAGAATCGCGATTAATTCAATTCTTAGCCTTTTAAATTGATTATTCACGTAAATAAACGATTCACGATTCAAAACACGTTTCAGGATCGATGCATATGCATCGTCAGGATTTGTAATCGATGCATCGAGAAAACGAGTGAATCGTTACACCCCTAGTGTTTTAGCATCTATTTCGTGCCCTCTATCTCTGCTGGGGTCTGCCCACTTTTTCAGCATTTTTCAAATATTGCCAGTGGGTGGAGTCAGGCTTTGACCAGGGATTTAGTTACCCTTTAAATACAAAGGAACGGGTGAGTGAAACAAGACATAGCTGGGCCAATTAACTAAGAACACGGGTGGAAAACATGAACACAAACAAGGAGCGGGAAAACTGGAACAGGACTGAACCAAATACACAATAATGGGGGAACACAAAACAGACAGGAACAAGACATGAACCCACACTGTGACAGAAAGATTATATCTTGGTTTTGCATTTTTGTGTGTGTGTGTTTGTGTGTGTTGTAACTTGTTTGTTGTGATACAGTGAGGCAAAGCGAAAAATGTATGCAATTTAATTACAATAAAAAACAACTTAATTTACTTAATTTTATGCACTGTGTACTGAAAATCAAATGACATGATTAGTGACACAAAGACGTACTTGTGTGTCTCTTGTTATGCAGAGACGGAATGGAGAATGGAAGGAAAATATGAAGCAACCACAACTGTACTTTTTTTGTGGTGGTGGTAGTGATGTGAAACTAGGTCATTCAGCTGAAATTGTCTGACATCTACATTATATTATATACATTACATATGTATTATACTACATTTTATCAGTTAAGCTTAGCTTAAAAAAATACATGATCTATTTTCAGTTCAAAGTTACTTAAAGTTAGTAGAATGTCTAAAGTTGACTATCAAAATAACATATAACCCCCAAAGCCCATTGAATTTTAGGAGGAAGTACATTAACATAATCCTTTAGTCTAAGAATAAAGCAAACTCATTTAAAGCAAGCTCCTCCTCAGGGGTTCTTCACAGTCCACAAACACAACAGTACGCTATTACAGCGATCAGACATCTAGTTCAACCTCTCACTTCTTTTCAGGTAAAATATTTTATGTGTCAGATAACATCTATCTATCTACTGTATCTATAGTCTGTATTTATATACACACAATGATATACATCAATTTTAAAAATAATAATCTTTTGACAAGTGCGATTTTTTTCACACCAGTCATAGTTTTGTTGTTGCTCATTTATTGTTATTGTTTGGCTCATAAAATTAAAATTTTCCATTTCTTCAAGTTTTGTTATTTGTTTGGATATTAGGCTACAAAAGATACAATCAGGCAACATATTTGTGAAGAATATAGATTTTATCCTCTGATCTTAACTGTTTATCTCAAAAAATGAACTGTGCAATGTTTTTTTTTTTGCTTTTACTTATTTTATAGTGTAAAAAACGGTCAATCTTGCCGTTTTACATCACTCTGAACATGGGCGTTAACTAATCCTTTACATATAAATATTGTACAGAACATCAAACGAAAATAAACCAACCTTAAGTGAGTTGTGAACTGCAGAATTTGAATGCTTAATTACAGGTGAAAACTAATAATGGAAACCAGCAAGGTCATCTCAACTGACAAAGCTACAGTTGTCATCCAAGTAAATCCACAGGTAGCACAAAATGCTGTTATTTGTGATGATGGACAGCAGACCAGAGTATATCCCAATACGGCTCTCACTGGATTTTTCAAAGCACAACCAAAGGCATTGGGGGTAATGCATTTAATGATTAATTATAATTATAATTTGTGGATTTTTTTAGTGTGTAATTTCCATCTGTGATAATACGAACAGAACGTTAAAAGTTGTCATGTGCTCTCAAGTTAATATGTTTGTGTTTGCCCGATTGCATTTAGACTGTAGAGTGCATAAAACATTAATATAGATTCTTTGTTGTGTGTTTGTGTCTAAACATGAATGATATGCCATCATGCATAAATATAAACACTTGACCCTTTTTTCCCATCTCTAGACTGTCCAAATAATGATTGGAGTGTTGTGTTTCTTGTTTGGTATCGGTACACACCACCTTTCACAGCAACCATTACGCATCTGGTTTTATAATTAGTGGCATAACCTTCTGGGGATCCCTTATTGTAAGTTTCAATTAAGTGTTTTGCTTTTAATGATTTTAATTACTTGCTTTAACTGATTTTAATTTCTAGAATGAACTTTGAAATGCCCTGTTTTTCTCTCAGTACATCAGTGCTGGATCTCTGTCTGTTGCTGCGCAGAATAAACTTAATTTGTGTGTGGTATGTACATTTACTTCAGTCTGTGGGGATAACTCTTCTTTTGTGTATAGTAGTGTATTTTGTTTCTGATGTATATATACACCATTATACACATCGCAATAATTGTTGTGTAATTTAAACCATTACAAGCTTTCAAAATGTAGTATCAGTCCAGATATTTTTAAAAATTGACCTCTTATTAGAAGCTGCTTCAGGTGAACACCTGTCCTTTCCTAACTTATGTGATATTCAACAGTTATAAATTTCTATTATTTGAATAAAAGACAGCATGCAGTGGTACAATTGGGGCTAAAAGGGCCATTGGGATTTTATTTTCATCCCTTAACACCAAAAAACAACAAAAACCAACATAACACTTTCTTGAATATAGATTTTGCTGCTACCTATATATTTACATGTTTTTGTTTAAACCATTTCTTTTCACAAAACATGTTTTGCGATCATCACACATTTTGGCATTATCAAATAAATAAAAACGCTAAAAAAAGTTTCAGTTCTTCTACAACCACAACACTTTCCATGGTAAACTCTGTTCTGACCACATGGTCTGAAACTTGAAAGATCAATACATTATGAGTCATTCGTTTACAGAGGTAAAACTGAGTTGTTTTTACAAGTAGTATTAGTCACTTTTCACATTTTTTTTTTCTGTAGGTGAAAGCCTCTCTTGGAATGAATGTGATCAGTGCCATGACTGGAGGGATAGCCATTATTTTGATGTGCATAGAGATAGTTTACAGCTCATCGGCCTATTCAAGATGCTACAGTCGTAACTATGGTCGTGGTTATAGTCATGACTACAGTAATCCAGAGGAAATCTGTTTGAATGTAAAGGTATTAAATGTACAATGTTCAATACAACTTGTGTGCTATGTTTCAATTGTTCAAAAGCAATATGATGCCTCAGTATAATGCAATATAATATTTAGAAACTCGTTCAGTATAATTGATGGAATATTATACCTTCATATGAACATTTTGAATATTTTTTAGAATTATGATCTGGGGATCAGTGGAGTATTGCTGGTGTTCTCCATCCTTCAGTTCATCATCTCCATCTGCATCTCAGGATTCGCCTGCAAAGCCACCAGCGAGACCGACTCTACAGTGGTCAATGTGGCACTGAACCAGGTAAATGATTTACAACATGATCATTGTACACCACATCCTTTTTCTACTGCTAAATTATTGAATTGTGTAACAGTGTTGTGTATCTTTTCACTTCATTGTTTATCAAAATATATCCTATAAAACAGTCTTTATGGTGTGTGGATTTGTTAGTCTCGTTTATACTAACATGTCTTGTTTTACTTCCCAGGGATACTGAGTCACAGTGAGGAGATCCTACCATTGAAACATTGCAAGAAATTGATATCTCTTATATTTACTTCTAAGCAAGCTTTATTATTTTTCAATCTGTTCAAGTGTTACAGGAACTGAACAGAAAAAAAATTCAAATTAAAAGTGCATAAAATGACTTGTTTAATGCTTGTTTACACAAAGACATGTTTAAGGTGTGTTTGGCTTGTCTGTTTTTTTTTTTTTGAAGCTAAAATAAAAATGACGACAAAGACATACAATTTTATTTTAATTGTCTAACCAACTTAAAACCAGGTTTCAGTTTAATGAACAATTAATTGTGCATGAAAATGAAAAGCATCGATCGTAAATGTTTGTAGACAATTTAATCTCTATATCTGGGGCCTGGACCATGATGGTACAGTAGTTGAACAAACTGAGGGCTGCAGGATTTGTTTCAAGTTGAAAAAACCAAACCCATCCAACCAGGCTTTGCTGGTAACACGCTGATCAACATTCTCTTGTCAACTCACTTGAGTTTTGGTATGACATCAGTAGCGAACAGCCAATCACATGCTGAGAAAGACTGAAACTGAGATTCATTTCTTGCGCGATTCAGGTTTATTGATGTAGCCCATTTCATACACAGGTAGCCCAATGTGCTTTACATAATCATAACAGTTAAGAGATAATTTATATACATCAATCAATTAAAAAAACTACATTAAATAAAAACATGTGACTTGCCCTCTCAGATTTATGAGGCAAATTTATTTAAAATGTAGCCGACTTATATAGGCTAGGCTATACCTGTAGGCTACATATTTTTATTTAGCCTATTTATTTAAATACACTGTAGATTACGTAAAAATACGGTAGAATGTACCATGCAAATTTAAAGGATTTTTCCATTTACCCGTATTTGTCTTTGTTTTTTTTTGTTTTGTTTTTTGTCTAAGCTTGCGTTTTTAGCTTAAGCTGTTAACATAACTTTAACGTTAATTAGTTAGCTTACCATCTGGCCTGTTAGGCAAATGAATGTCTTGAGTAGACCTAGCCTATTTTTTACAGATATTTCATCAAGAAAAGTAAAGGCCAGTTTTGAAGTTTTACAAAAAAATAAACCATGTTCAATTTATAGCCTACATATTGTTCTTGAATTGTTTGAAGAAAAAACGACATAAAAACACCAGCCTAATCAGGAGCTGACTTGAGTGCGCTCATGGCGTTTAAGAA
The DNA here is from genome assembly GCA_030378365.1 of Hybognathus amarus. Taxonomy (NCBI): domain Eukaryota; kingdom Metazoa; phylum Chordata; class Actinopteri; order Cypriniformes; family Leuciscidae; genus Hybognathus; species Hybognathus amarus. The sequence continues at coordinate 93,151 of JAQIUQ010000510.1, forward strand.
ACGTGGCGCTCCCATTGAAAACAAACGCCAGGCGTGTGGAAAAACGCTTTGGTGGACACACGGTCTTTCAAAGTGGGGAGGGCGCATATTTGCATTTGAATGTTGCGTTACATTCTAAGAACATTTAACGTGTGACGCACACACACAATTGAGAAACATTTGTAAATTTGTGCCCAGGGATTAATAAACCGTAGGCTACCCATGAGTTCCTAATCCGTGCTCTCAGATTTGTAAACCGTGCTACTCACGGATTTGTGGCTCGATCCCCCAGAATGTGCCGCATGATTCAACCAGGCCTCCTAGATGAGGGATGCATTGTTTTTAAAAGGACTTCACATACCAAAAAATAAATATAATACAAAGTTATAGGCCTATAAAAATAAAACATTCATAAATTGTTTTATGATTAACATATTCCTGTCTTAAGTGAACTATTTTAAAGTTATAAACGCAAATAATATGCCTAATAATAATAATTAGGCTATTATTATTACATATAGGCTACATATTTAGATATAAGACGCTTCTATCAAAAAAAGAAACAAAGCAAAGCGTCAAATGTCAGTCATAATACAGGTTAGACAATAATAATACAGGGCTGAGATTATCACAAATAAACCAGATTTTGACGCATATCCAATGTTTGTGCACAAAAATAAATAACATTGACTATTTGCCTTTATTAAACATTTAATATATTCGCAAATTAATATGAAAAAAAAAACAGATTTTACTTTCTAAAAACTATATTTTGCCCACAGTGCTAAATGAGAAGAGCATGTCTCGGGAACCATAGAGAGAGAGAGATGATTTATTGGTGATTTATAGGCTAATCATAATAAATGTGTCTGAAAATAACGATGGATTTTTATTGCTTAAAGTCCCCGTGAAACCAAATTGAACCTATTTACTTTGTTAGCGCATATTACTAGTCTTGTGGTGAACAATTAATCCGTGCAAGTAAATATAAGTAATATAAATTAGAAATCTTTAATCAAAATCTGAAAAGTTACTTCCGGTCTGGAATGTTTTCTTTTTCTGATGATGTAGGTTTCACAGCTTGGGTGGGGAAGCACTTAACCACTCCCCTCAAACCGTTAGTCTTCTATGAGCGAGAGATGGAGAGGAGGAGTGCTAGAGTAAAACCCTGCCCTCTGTTCAATATTCCGTTTCACTTGGAAATACGTCACAGCACTGGAGAAAAATCGTTTGCAAACTTCCGGTTCACGGGGACTTTAAATAAACCTTTTCTAGTGTCGGGCTATATCTCCATCTCCGCTGTAAAGCTGATGCACCTTTAGAGAAATGCACCTTTCGGATTGTATAATCAGACGGTATTTGCTTTCGATTCGAATTTGTTCGTTTAAAAGTGGACATTTCAAGCTTTAGATAGGCTTTTGTTTCAGTTCATTTAGAGACGCGCTCCGGAGATCATGAAAGCGTGATTGTTTTATTTTATTATTTACAAATACACAACGTTTTCTTGTTATTGTGAGTTTACACAAATAAAAGTAGTTGCAAATAATGTATTATGTATAATATATTTTTTCTGTATGACCAGGGGCCGTATTCACAAAGAATTTTATCTTACCACTAGGAGTACTCCTAAATCGCACTAATATATTTTAGCTAGGAGTTTTCTCTTAAAAGTTATTCACAACGCCTTTCAGACCTACTCTTAGTAAGGAAAAATGACAACTCCTAAACTAAGAGTGAGTCTTCGTTGCTATGGATGACGTCAATTTTCATGCACGAGCTTCCTCGCAATGATCACTGTGATTGGTTGTTAGATGACAGGGCCATCATGTGGAACATAACAGCAACAAATGATGGAATTACGACATCTATATGTCTGTGTCCTACACAAAATAATAATAATAATAAAAAAGTAATGTAATTGAAATGCATAGGCTATATAATGATGTTGTGCAGGCCCCAGTGTAGAGTAATTCTAAAAAGGCAGAGAGAGAAAGTCATGAATGAAATTATTCAAGGTAGCCTAAGGGCCTGCAGTGTTCACTTATCGCGTCTTTTGCGCGCTCAAGTTCGTTATTTTAAATATAGGCGCACGATATGTGCACCCGTTTTTTCCAAGCGCGTCCGTAGGTCACGTGACAAGAACCAACCGGAGCGCAACCGCCGGGAGAATGCGGCGCGCCTTGCGTTTTTAGGCGCTATGTGAATGGTACCTAATACCCTAATGAAAACCAACTTGCCTAATAATGAAAAACGACACTTGCATTAACACTTGCTTGGTTAATTGACATTCCTTTAGCCTAACTAGCCTATTTAAAGCAAGGAAATGTTGCTCCTATTGAAGTAATGTAATAGTTGAATGACGGTGGATTATGAACTCGCCAAAATGGAAAAGAAAGCCCAACTGGACGCAGGATCAGTTACTTCTGCTGGCCCAGTTGGTGCTAGAAATTTTTTTAAAAAAACATAATAAAAGTGAAATTCGGCACTGGGATGTCAAGCAAATCTAAGCGTGAGACATGGGAGAGGATTTGTTTGCAGATGAATGCAGTATTCGCTTGTTTGCGGACCCCGGACGACTGCGAGAGGCGCTGGTGTCGCTACAATCCTTTGTGAATAGGTCTTAATGAGTTAGGAGTCCTCTCGACTTCTTTTAAGCTGTCCCAGACTTAGGTGCTACTTTTAGGGCTAAAATGCTTTGTGAATTACTTTTAGTGAAAAAAATTAGGAGTCCTAAAGTTAGGAGTGACACGCCCATTATTTTTAGGAGTTGCTCCTAAATTCGCCAGTTAGAAGCTACTTTTAGCCTTAAAATTCTTTGTGAATACGGCCCCTGAAATGCTAGATTATTTTAAATTGTTCCACTGTTGATATGAACATGCAAGTGTTTGCGGCCGCGGCTCAGTGACATGCAGTGCACGCTACACACAAACACTTGAAAATGCGTTAAAAACCTGTGTTTGTTTGTTATAATCTTAAACCATTATTATTGTCTAAGACTGACATTTGACGAATTGCTTTGTTCTTTTTTTTTGTGGATAAAAGCGTCTTCTAACACCGCATCTTAACTACACGCGACGCGATCAAATTCCCAGCGACAGCAAGTGTGTCTGTCCACACTAGACGCGACGCGACTGTGAGATGCCACACATTCAGAACAGCGTGTGAGCTATGGTGTAAGCAGAGTCTCTCTGTGAAAGCGCACTGTTGGCCCGCAGTCGCATTGGAAATGGGTAAGGACATAATCAAATCAAGAAATAACATTATTAAAAATCAGAACATTAACAAAATATACTCATTGACTAATTTTGTGATGAAGTACAGTTGTATGTTTGCATATAATTCATTTTGAACGCTATATTATCTGCTTTCACAATCTGAGGTAAATTATCCGTTATCTTGTGGCACAATGACCTATTTTTAACTAAAAATAAATAATGTGTAGATCATAAACAGTGTAATTTATTCATTCTGTCAGCCGCGACGTCGCAGAAATAGGAACCGTTTCTAAATTAGAAACTTCGCGCGTCAGCGTCGCGTCTGGTTAGGACAAAAACTCTGATTAACATGGAAAAGATACCTTTTATCGCGTGTCGCGGCGTCGCGTCGCGTGTCAGTTAGGACACGGTGTAAATGTCTAATTCTGATAGCTAATTATTATTTGCGTTTATTACTATGAATGATTTCACCGAAGACAGTTATGTTTAACATAAAATAATTTATAACTTATAACCAAATCTTTTACAGTTTTTGAACTGTGTGTTATTATTATTATAATTTTTTTCCGCTTATTATACTGAGCTTTTTCCTCTAAAAATGGACTTTAAAGATAAAAGGTGACTTCCCGGGCTCCGTAAAAAGATGCTTTTATTTTAGCTGTTATGAGAAAAATAAATTCAAGTGAGCGCCGCCGCATTTTCGAACACTATAATTAATGCCAGAATAAAACCCGATTTTAGAATAGGCCTACGCATATTACTAAAATACTCAATTATAAACTTCAATATTTCAATATTTCGTTCAAAACCACTTCAAAACACTTCGTGACATTTTAAAAAGCCGTGAATCAATGTATTAAGGCCACTGAAACTGACATACTGTTATCTCTCAATACAGGAGCAGAAGCGCTGGTTCAGATTTTATTATTTGTTGTTTAAACGTGCGTGTTGCATAGCCTATTTAAAAACAAATAAATAAATATAAATATAATTATTTTTTTAATTCTACATGGAACCCCATTAAGTTTTATTTTCTATATTTTTTTTACATAACTGCTTTTGAAGATGTAAATTCAGTCAATCTGTTGGAAGAGATTTGTTCCTTAGTGTAAAATGGAAATGCATGGTAATTTTATTTAATAAATATAAGCAAAAAAAAAACAAATAAATGGTGTAACAGAGTTTAGGAACAAATCTTACTGCATTAATAGCCTAAATAAAATATAACTATAAAAGTCCATGTTTGATCGGACTTCGAACCCATGTCTTTGTTATGGTAGCACCGTAGGCCTGTGTTCTACCACTCAGCCATGTCTTCACTCACGCTGAACGAGGAGCCCAAACATATTTTACAGTGTGTGTTGGCTCAAATGAGCAAGAAAACGTTTTTGTCATTAGCCTATTGTGAATTAGTATAGGCCTGGGCTAGTTAACATGAAAAAGTTTTACAGTTTTAAAAGATGATTTTATTTTTATTGTCCGCGTTTGTCGAACAATGTATTAAGGCCACTGAAACTGAAAAGAGCATGTCTCAATACAGGAGCAGAAGCGCTGGTTCAGATTTTATTAGGCTAAGTATTTGTTGTTTAAACGTGCGTGTTGCATATTTAAAAAAAATATATATACACATATTTGATATTGTCTATTTAAGCTAATTATAGCATTGATTAGCCTACTATGGAGGGGGAAATACCCCACCGGCAAATCGCAACTTGCTTTGGTTATTTTGTTTTTTTATCTACATGGAATCCCATTAAGTTTTATGTTCTTCTTTTTTTAACATAACTGCTTTTGAAGATTTAGTAATTCTGTTGTAAGAGATTTGTTCCTTAATGTAAAATGGTAAATGTAAGGTAATTTTATGTTTATGCGGGATTTGAAACAGTGTCATCAAAATGATTGAACCAACGTTCTACCACTCAGACCACAACTTTTCTCACTGAGAAAAGCCCAGAAGTTCGGTTTTTCAGCAGTCAGTGTGCGCACGCGAGAGAGAAGCGCTCTTCAGTCTCTGATTCCTCAATAGCGTCATTGAAAGCACCTAATTTATTTTCGCTGACTGCGAGATAGGCCTATTTTAACTTTTGATTAATAAATTATTCTGCTATAAAAGTTTATATTCTAGTTAAAGCTATTCTGTTTAAAATGTACACTCTAAAAAATGATGTGTTGGATTTACTTAAAATATATATGCACCATTTTTGCATCATACTTTTTAAGTAATCCCAACTTGGAATAATTTTACATAAAATTAACAAGAAAATCTTTGTTATATTTACTTAAGTATTTGAGTTCACATAACATTCTTTACTTAAAAATATATGCACATCATGTTACATATATTTTTAAGTAAAGAAAGTTATGTGAACTCAAATACTTAAGTAAATATAACAAAGGGTTTCTTGTTAATTTTATGTAAAATTATTCCAAGATGGGATTACTTAAAAAGTATGATGCAAAAATGGTGCATATACATTTTAAGTAAATCCAACACATGCAGCCCAGTGCAGCCCATGTAGATCAAAACAAATCTTAGTTGTGTCAACTTAGCATTTAAGCTCATTTATTTATGAAAATAAGACAATTAAATGAGTTGAACCAACAATTTTAACTTATTTTAGATCTTCAGCTATTGGTCTGCTTACTGCACTGCTCCAGTACATTCAATGTCTTAAAATAAATTAAACATGCAAATAACACACAATAAAGCATTTAACTATTTATTTTTTGCCAAAAGCTGCAAAGCCTGAAACCACACATGAAATGTAACAAAATGTGGTAAACGACAAATGGAAAATCACTTTTAACAGGTCACTTTTTCACCTTTGCAACTTCTCAAAAGATTTAAATTTGTCCAACATTTACTTTTTGAACATACAAAAAACATCTTAAGAATAAACGCACAAAATCAAAGAATATTCTTTACATACTTTTTTGTAAGAGAGATCTCCACAAAAGTTTCACAAAACTTTCTTGATTTCTCACTCTTTGCAACACTTCTCTAAATATTCAATTTTTTCCAACATTCACTTTTGGAACATGCAAAAAACAACCTGAGAATAAAACAAGACTACAATCAAACCGTTGCAAACTAACACTGTACTAAAATGCGTTTGGCTAAACAGGTCTTGTGAACATATTTTCAGTCGTAATGGTCAGAACAACACCATCAATAGCTATTATTTCAACAAAGAAGCTTGTTCTTCAGAGAGTAAACCTTTGGAGAAAGTTTGCCACTGTCAAGTTCAAGCAGAACCTTCTGAAAAAATTCAAATGAGTATCTGAGCTCTTTGGGTAACTCAGATTGATTGCATAAATCAGGCCAAGTAGATAAACACAAGCCTTCGCAACACCTGACAACCCCGTCATCACCTCTATGCCTTCCAGAATTACCCCAGTCTGTAATGGATCATCTGCTGAGCCACCTTTCGTTATGATCCTCAATGTGAGCTGTTCCAGTTCCTCTTCGTTCCCATGAGTATCCTTTAAAACAAAAAAAACAAATCTGCATTTACTTGCAACATCACTTAATAAAATAAATCTCTTAGAGCCTCTTACATCTAATTTGGTTAAATTAATTAATTGCCATTATACAAGTTGTTTATTTAGGTTTGGAGCTCAACTTGGTTATTCATCGATTTTATATGCTTACCTGATAATGCTTGATGAGACTCTCAGGATTTTCCAGAGAGGTAGACAATTAAGCATCGAATTACAAGTTCTCTGCGTTTTTCCACAGGAGTGGTCTGAAAAGTATACAAAATGTGACTTTTCATGGTGCATACACACAAAACAACAATTATACAGAGACCCCATTGAGCATTATGTAACAAACTCATCTTCATTGACTGTATAACTGCTGATGGCAAATTAAGTTGAAAGCTAAATTAATTTTGATAGAGAGTGATCAAGTTCTGCTGCTATACACTACAACAATGATCTGAAAATTCTGTCATTAATTTCTCATCCTCATGTCGTTCAGAACTTGTAAGACTTTCATTCATCTTTGGAACCCAAATCAAAAATCTTTTTGATGAAATCCGAAAGCTTTTTGTATCTCCATTGGCAGCTGCACAATTGCAACTTTGACACTTCATAAAGTTCATAACGAGATTGTAAACTAATACATATAATTTGAGTGGTTTAATCCAGTGTTTATATGCGAGTTAAAGCCTAAATCAAATCTGTTCATCATATAAAGCAATCAAGTCTCTTCAGAAAATTTGGACTAAAACACTCAAATTATGTGGATTGGTTTAACAATATATTTATGAACTTTTTAAAGCGTCAAAGTTGAAATTGTGTAGCTGCCATTGGAGGGACAAAAAGATTTCAGATTTCATTAAAAATATCTTCATTTGTGCTCTGAAGACAAACAAAGGTATATGTGGAACAAAATGAGGGTGAGAATCAGAATTTTCATTTTTAGGTGAACCAACAAAATAAGAGGGAGCTGAAGATCCCTACAGTACAAGTAGTCATTTCAGGCAAAGGATAATTTACGTATTTTGCTGCGTCATAATTTTTTTGATGCCCTGAAATGTCTGCAACTATGTAAGATCTGTTGTAATTTCTGCATGTTAAAACTAAAATGTCAAGAAATACTCCCTAATAAAACTTGATAATGTGCAATTGAACCACAAGTGAATTATTTGTTTATAAATCTTACACCGTGGAGGCTTAGTCCCAAACATTTTAGAAGGCACTGAATATAAATATATAAATATATACATGCCAACAAACTAGGATTGTCAAATGTACCGGTACCAGTATTTCCCCCTAGTATTTTGAGTGCTGTTGAACGAATTCTGACTAACTTAAACACCTATGACTAGCCATTGTGTCACATGCTCAGCAGATATGTCTGTGATTGGCTACAATAATCAACCCTTCAGAAAAAGTTGCTAACAGCAATCTTTCACACTTCACCTAGTGCTTAAACAGATACACATGTGAGCATTTTAAAGCAGGCATCTATCAGTGGTCTAAAGCCCGGAACACACCAAGCCGATGCCAACGAACTAGCGCTGATGAAAGCCAACTGTGTTGTCGCCTCTCATCCCCTGTCGTCGAGGTAAAAAGCTGCACTTGAACACACAGAGAGAACTGTCTGCAGCTGAATGTCAGCTAGAATGTGCGTTCTGCGCCTGCGTGTAATGAGACAACTGTCTATTTCTGCAGATATATTAGTCTATATTCTTCATTCAAAAAGGAAAACCGACGCTGCTGGCTGCAGATATTCACATAACATAAACAAAGCAGCGCGTGCTTGCCTTTTTAAATATCAATCCTGCTGAACACTTTCTTTATTCCACTCCACTCATGTTAATATTGACATATTCATCAATGAACACTCCGGTAAGATGATGTAACATAAGAACAGCCTTCTATCTTTACCGTTTTGACTTCTTTGCTTGCTGTTTTGAGTTTATCCCCGTGCACTGACTGTTTCACTAAGCTGAACAGCCAATCAGAGTTCTCTCTTTCCCAACGGCCCGACGCTGATTCAACATGTCGAAATCGCGCGAAAACAAACCCAACAAGGACTAATTTCAGCCAACGGCACGAACCGTGCGTATCACACCGAGGAAACTTTGAGATCGCCAACGCAAAAATCTGTCCCGGACGGCCGAACCGTCGGCTTGCGTGTGTTCCGGGCTTATCAGAGTGGGTGAACACAATGGCCAATCAGAGGTATTTAAGCTAGTCAGAAATCCGTTCAACAGCGCTCAAAATAAAAATTAAAAGTGTTAAAATTTCAGTTCTGACTTTGTACTAAAGAACTGTTACTTTTTACAACCCTACATAAACTATCCACATACCTGGTTTAGCGTACTCAAAATTTTCTCTAATTTGCTGTCCAGCATTTCCTCCCTTGGTGCGAAACAAAGTCAAAAGTGCATCCGTGTGTTTGTCCAGGTTTGCCATGAATGTTGTTTCCAGCTCAACAGCTGTCAACCTCCTGAATTCTTCTTTGACCTAAAAAGACAACAATACATTACTTAAAACTCAGACAAATTTAGAGCAGAATTAAAACAAGGAAATAAAAATTTAGCTACCTGAGAGGTGTCGAACAAAGCAGGCCATCTTTCCTGTATGCTTGCTATAGAAGGACTCTTCTCCACAATCTCGTGACGACGGTAGGAGAAAGTTCTGGACATTTTTTGATTAATATTTCTCCAGTTATCCCTTATCTTGACATCATCAAGAAGCTCCATCCGTTCTTGTTCAAGACTCTGTTCAGTTGCTCCCGCAGGATGTGGAGGGAGGTAGTTTATTTCTGCTTTCTTCGTTTTTTTTACAGCAGCAGGTCTTTTATTTTTAGCGAATTCACAGTTACTTCTGGGCAACCAATACTTCTCAATTTTGACCGATAGTTTCCCATCTTGAATTTTAGTCTGGTTTGCCATCCATAGAATCCGGAGAATGACCCAGGCTCCTTTAAGCAAGGATGCTTTTGGATCAATGCCTCTGCAACTGATGAAATTTGCAGGCTGGTCGGATATGCACAAAACTGGAACATCTTTTCAGCCAATTTCTCTAGAATATCGGACTTCACACTTGGATTGTTCAAGAGTAGTTCCATCGTTTCTGAATGCATCATTAGCAGACTGCAGAACCAGCTCGGTTTCATAGGCAAACTCTGGAATTTCAAACTGTGATGGCCATGGCTTTGATCTTTGTCCATTACTGTCTGGAGAGGAGAGCAATACGGTGTCATCTGATGTGCCAAATGATGAGGGAGCTGAAGAGGGAGCCGAAGGGCAACTGAACAGTCATCTGAACTAACTGGAGCATCAGAGGTAGAAGGGCCAGCACACTCTAAACTATCAATTGTTGTTAAATTTATAATCACTGGCTCAACTTGCACTACTTTGATAGTGTCTTTATCTTTAAGCTCAGATGTTGAAGTCAGAGAAAAGAACTCCTCAAAATCAGTGTCTTTGTAATGGAGAGTAAAGTTCCCTTGTATCTGAAATGTCTCTTTAACTACTGACTCCAACTTCACACAGGTATCTGGAATTCCAGAGGGGAGGTGAAGTTTGCGAATGGAGTTCTGATCAAGAATTACCCGTAATATTGCTGGTTCACACATGTCCTGTTTGAAAAAGAAACACTATTAGACAAAAATGGGACAATTCACACATAAAATATAATTGTCATAGTCTACTAAATCTCATTTTGTTCCAAAATTAAATAATTTAAATTTGTATGATTACACAGACAATAAGTACATTTGTTATTATTATGAGTAAATTACCACTTTTATTCTGGGTGAAAAGTGTATTCTTTTGGTAATAAATAATTTAACAACCATATCCTGTTAACAATTACCTATTATGATTGCCTAGAACTTTGTAGGAATGAAGCACTTCAAAGTCACCATACACTTCCCCTTAACAGTGTATGCAGCAAGAGGCACAACATCACTCAAGTCTTTATGGAGAAGTACTTCAACATGGTCAGGTGCATCTAGTTCAAAAGACCTCAAGTGCTCATTGTACCAGGCTCTCCGTGTTTTCACTATGAATCCTAAAGAGTTGTTTACAACCGTCAGTTGGTTTATCTGAACAAAATCAGGAAGTCCAGCAGTGGAACCATGAGCCAGAACCATACCTTTACAGTATTTTGTTCCGTAACAAGATACAGTGTTTGCCAACACTACTGATGTTTGATTCAGGAATTTTTTGTGAACTGCTTCCTGTACATTACTATGTAGCAAATCCAAATTGACACTGGACACATGTGAAACAGAAAGTGTTGGTTGAAAGTTCTCAGAAGGTTGACACTTATAAGCCATCAACAACTGGTGTTTCACTGCAAGCGAAAGCAAGATGTTTCTGAAAGAATGGGTGTGTCGCACAACACGTTTGAAAAAACTGTGCTTTGCCTCGAAGTGCATGGTCCACATTGCAACCAGAGGACCAAAAGCCTGGATCAATTCCGGATAGTGTTCCAAGAAATGATGCTTAGGAAGCAACTTCTGCTGTGGAAAAACACTCAAAAATCTGTGTCTGTGATATATGCAACGTAGCCAATGGACTCTTGAGTATGCACTGGTGAAACTATCAGTTCCACAATTTCTTTAAGGTTCATAAGAATTAACCATGCAGGTTCATCCACTGGAATTTTTGGACCGATGAGAAAGGGAAGAAACCTGACCAAAGCCCAGTTTTCATGGGCATTTCCACCGATACTCTTTTGAGTTCCAAAAGACAGAGGCAATGCCTTTGGACAGTTGGTTTTGTCAGTCCATTTAAATGGGAAATGCTGGATTGCCGCATTTATATCATCCACTGTCGAGTATTTCTTTTTGATGAAAACATCCAAGCATAAAGCCAGTTCTACTGGAACGATCCCTTCAAAAACGTTGTGTAGGAGATCTGGTGGATATCCTGATAAAACATGGAAATAATCCAGTTTTTCAGTCATGATGCATTGTCTTTTGACACCAAATGAATGGCCAACACTTCTATCCTCTAATGCTGTTTGAACATGTAGAGTGTGTTGCTCAATTGTCCTTCTCTGAAATGCCCCTGAACGTACTTCTTTCAGCTGAAAATCTGAACGCTGACCAAGGCAAAACCTGCCAGGGATATGGTCCAGAGAAGTTTTCAACAAACCCAGGAAGTGAATGGGCCGCTAAATTGTCAGCAACAACACACATCACTGTACCTCTGACATTCTTTCCAAGGCTAGAAATAAAAATGCCTTCTCTCTCCAACACTCCTAGATCTTTCAAAAGGGGTTCTAGCACAACTGAATATCCATGGCGTTTAACATCTTCTGTTTTGCAAAGAACAGCCAAATAAATGGATGACAACTCAGAACGGAGTAGTGATGGTACATTTCCCAGCACCCAATACACTGCAGTGATTTAATTGTGCTTTTTCCGGGACGTTCCGAGTGGATTGCATATCTCAAAGTCATCAATGTATACAATCAGGGAAATTGTATCTTCACCTTCAGATAAAAGAGGGTTTTGCTTAAAATTTAGCCCATCATGAAAATATCTGTATGTTGGTACATCCTGTTCAGAGATCTGAGATCTTTCTGCCTTCTGAGAAATATCCGTGTCATTCATTAAATGAGACAACATTTTAAGAATGGGCACATACTGGAAACTTTGTTTTTCCTTTGCATCAATAACATATTCATCAGGCTCCACAATGTTGAAGATCTCTTTATAATACTCTTTCCTTTTATAAGAGGAACTAAAAGGACCATCCAATCTAAGTGACTTGCCCAATGGACTTGACTCACAAAGTTCCTTTGCCAAATCTGTGACAACTGATGCTTCAAGAACACAGTCATGTTTCTTCAGCGTTTGTTCAATAACACATCAAAATGCTTCGGTTGACCCTTCTGTTGAAATGAAGAGTAAGTCTTCCACCAACTGGTCAATGCACTTGCCTGATACATTAAACAGGCTTTCCAACTTAAGTAGCACAGAACCAATTTTTTTTACCATACAATCTGGCAAAGGTTCACTTTCTGCCCTCAGTGGCAGACCGCTTTCTTCTTCACTTTCTTCCTCACGAATTATGCTGCTAGAATGGCAACAGGCAGAATCTAAACTTGAACGTAGAACTTGCGGTTTAAAGTCGGTGACACAATGAGGCATATGCTTTCTGCTTTTGTGGGCAGCAAATGTGCCATACACATTTGTCCTGAAATCACACTGATTAAAAACACAATCAACAGTCTCCTGTTTCTTTAAAATGGTGTTCTGAGATGTGTAAAGAATTCTGCCTCTGTAGAAAATGTAATAGAGGCACAATGTTGACACAAGAAGGAAAAGTTATCTGCGGGTGTTTGTACATCACAAAGGGCATGGTGCCTTTTCAAGTGTGAACGAATTGAGTTCAATGTTTTAAATGAACAAGGACAATCCGGAAAAATACATGGCAATGATCTGTGCCGTCCAAGACAGTCATGTTGTAATCTGTAATGTTTAAGTAAGTCTGCCTTTGTAGAAATGACTGCACTACAAAATTTGCATATCCATTTCATTGTGAACTAGAAAAGGAAAAAAAAATGAACACATTGTTTTATATTTAGCCTCTCACTTAGCACAGACTTTTTCAGTAAATATATAATATCTAAAATTGAAGGAGAACCATATGAACTAAATGTTATATGATATATTTATGTTATATTTTTTTGGCAAAGCTAATTTGTCAAAAACAATAATTAGACAACTGTTAAATTTATATATATATATATGTGTGAATAATTTCTTACCTCAAATTATTCATATCCAAGTTCTTGCACCATAACCTTCCGCACAGCTGCATGGATTAAAGGATGGAGGGAAAAAAAACAATATTTAGCATCATAAAATTACTGATAATGCTAGAGTTACAGTTTTTATTACTTTTGGAAGTCAAATCTTGCACCTTCTCCCACTTTCAATATTGCCTCACATTATCAAAATAGATAAAACAAACAACACAAAATATTAAATCAAACACTTCAAAGCAATGATTGTGAGCAGTGCAGAGCAGTGAGTGTCAAAGCTATATTTTCAGAATCATTACTCCAGTCTTCAGTGTCACACGACCCTTCAGAAATCACTCTAAAATGATGATTTAATGATCGAAAAAATTATTATTATTATTATTATTATTATAAATTATTTTTGTTCAGGATATGACTAATAGAAAGTTAAAGAGTTTTAATCAATTTAATTCATACTTGCTGAATAAAAATATTAATTTATTTTATTTATTTAAAAAAAAAATGATCAAAATCATAAACAATCTTACTTGGAAAGTTTATATATATATATATTATATATATATATATATATATATATATATATATTTAGTAGGTATATATATTACTTATTTGTTCTGGTGACATTAAAAAAATTAAATGTTACAAATTAGTACATTATTAAATGCCAGTAAATATAAAAATGAGTCTATTAAATAATATATAATTTAAACAAAAAAGAAGTTAATTAATGAAGACTTTTGTACAGAGGTTTTGAACAAATCTCTTCACAAACATTTTCACAGTCACTACTGAAATAACCAAAAAATGATACTATCTCTTATTTGAAGCTAAACTTTTGTTTAAATGGGTATTTACTTATTTTGATCATTTTAAAGGTTAAATAGACAGGGTTGTTGCTGTCATTTAGGAATAATATTTAGTTTGAATCAAGATCGCCATTATTTTAATGATAAATCGCGCACACATATGAAGCTGTAGCCAATGTGTTTTCCAATTTAATATTTGTATGTTACCGTTACCAAAAAAGTAGGCTAACCGGCGCCCGAGGCCTGGCCGCCCCTTCCCGCGATCAATGTATAGAGAGAGAAGTAGCCTACATAGTACATTTTTTATCCGAAAACTCATAGCCTGCATATAATAAATGACAACTATATTTAGAACTACTTTGTATAAGCTACGTGACAACTCGTTAATAAAGTACTAGACCTACCAATTTATCCGTGGGGAGAGAGCGCCGTCCGAATTGTTCTCTTTATCTCTTAATGCATACAAGTGCATACGCGATGCGTGGTCATATATTTTGAAAAACACAATAAATACTCTGACTACTATTACACTTGACACTTGATACATTCCATGGAAACACACTCGCTTAATGATTCAAATATCGCGTGCATTTTCATTTAACATGTAGACTAAACGTTAAGTGTTCGTAAGTAACACAACTATAATTGTTGATGTAAAATTCGTAGCAATTCTGAAATTCAGTTTAAAGGTTAATTTCTTGACCAAAAATACATTAAACAATCGAGTTAAAAAAGTTAAGCTTACCTCTTTCCACCGTCTTCACATGTGCTTCACAAAATGGCTCCAATTTTTTCTGGAACTGGCATCGCGGGAAATTGGCATCACGTGGCTCATAAAGTTACTTAAAATGTTATGTTAGATTTACTTAATTTTAAAACAATTATTATAGTAGTTGACATGACTTATGTATTTTCTTTTTATTTATGCATACATTTAAGTTAATCTGGTAACTTATATTTTTGTGTTACACACACTTTATATGTTAAGTAGAGTTTGAAAAGTTATGAATACTTATTTTTATGTGTTTAATTGAATTACTTTTATTAGTAATGGTTGTTCAGCCAACGAATCGTTTTTTAGAGTGTAGGCTACTTTTACATAATTACATTTTGCTTTCGCCAAATGTCCCTTTGCGCCACCTGGTGGTCATTTCGCAACGGACTTTGAAATACGGCTGGTTTATGTTTGCCCACGACATTCTGGTTGTCCACCTACTGTAGTGTTTCACTATAGATTGGGTATTTATATCCTTGCAAATGTTATAATTACAGTCCGTTCAAATGAACTCTAAACGAGTCATTTGCTCGGTTCAATAGTGACTCGGTTCAGATTCATTGTAAATCAATGAATCATTCCCTTTCAGCTAATTCGGCCTTCTGGCCCCCTTAAATACATTTTATGTATATTATTAAATGTTGCATTTCGCTACAACAGTCACTATTCAGTGGTTTCCAAGGTGTGTGTGAGAGGGATTCACATGTAGAACAATGAACACAGTACCTCTTAAAGATGACTATCAAGATCATTTTACTGTAATTTTTCTAAGTCAGCAGAAAAACACCAAAGTCACTAGCGTATAAATTATTCAATTACAACAAAAAGCTCATATCACACACCTTGAATGGACATCAGCCAGTACTCCCACTCATCAGACAGTCTCCTCCTCCTGTTCTCTGTGGTTGCTGGCCTGTGGACTCCAGGGTTTTGTGAATAGGTTCCTGATGTCATTCCAGTAGAGTTTTTGATGCAAGTTTGTGAACAGTGGGAGGAACTCTTTCCAGTTCATTGCCACTATCTCCCACATCTGGCCACATGAATTCACACCGGCAATGAACATTTGGACCATACTGGCCACCCTTAACACATAAATTAATATACATTTTTTCATATCAATAAATACAGGAGTAAATCATCTCAAACAGTATGACTGCCAACATGACAAAAATGTGAACTGGTTAATATTCTGTTACTCCTACAATTTACATGACAGAAGACAATGAATTTCCATGAAAGTGTTGGGTTTGAAGCTCTGTGTTCAAAATCCAGCTATGCAGGGTTAGGAATGTTAATAGTATGTTAACAGTATGATATTAAAAGTTAATAGTCACATACCGTTAGGCCTAACTTATCTGGCTGTCTAATAGTGTTGTCTGCTCCTCTTCTGGGGGGTCTTCATTGAGAAGTCTATTAAAATGAGCATTAATTCTGTCTCTTATTTTATGAATTCTTCTCCTGAATCTGCTTTCCCCATCCACCATACTGACACTTAATACTCAAATTAAAACTTAAACTGATTTGATATTAGCCCAAACTGCACAGGAACTACAGTTGGCCTAAGGGCCCGCCTACTTAAAGGAACAGTTTGACCCATTAGAATCATGGGTTAGTAGTGGGCTACTTCTTATTTTTATATATAATAAATATAATATAATAAAACAATTATATATGATAAACATATTCAAAGACTATTTTGGTGTTTCAAATGCAGAAATGCATATTTTTTTTGTTAAATCCTTACAAATTAACTTTATAGCTAATGCTGTCAAGACTTTGGAGCTAAAATATGTGTTTGTTTTACAGTGTGAGAATGGAGATGTGCAGCAATATCTCCTGTATCACACACAGAACCTAAAGTTAACTTTTTTGGACACCAGCCACTGTGGCAGGTGACCGCAACTTTTTACCAGCCATTTCTTTCTTCTTCTTATTTTTTTTGCTATAGTCTATATTTAAAATATTAATTTAATCTTTATTTGATCATTAGTTCATTAAAGGGTTAGTTCACCCAAAAATGAAAATTAAGTCATTAATTACTCACCCCTATGCTGTACCAACCCCGTAAGACCTTCGTTCATCTTCAAAACACAAATGAAGATATTTATTAAAGGTGCAATGTGTAAAAAAATTGAGTATCTATTAACTGAAATGCAATATGACATCCATAACTATGTTTTCAGTGGTGTATAAAGAACTTACTTAATAAACCGTAATGTTTGTATTACCTTAGAATGAGAAATTTATATCTCCATAACCGGGAATCCCCTTCTATGAAGGTCGCCATATTGTGACGTCATCTTTCTACCATAGCCGAACACGAACAAACAGCACTACAGAACGCGTTTCATCACTACCTTGAAAGAGAAGCAGCAGAAAGCTGGAAGCTAGCCATAAACACAGTGAGTAGTGACTTTTCCCTTGTGAGTGGTGTAAAAAATGAAGTTGGGATTGTTTCATGTAACTTATTAGTGAACTTATTGCAGCTGATTAGTACTCATGTCATTGACCGTTAAACAGTATGTTACAGGAATCACTAACCCGTCGATCTTGTAAGAGATCCAAGTCGATCGCGAAGAGTTTTCAAAATCAGAGAAAAATCCTATTGTGTGTAGTAAATGGTGTCTATGGGATGCGGAGGTACCTTTGGACTCATGCGGACGTGTTGAGTGTAAACAAGGCTTTAAGCTTTAACCAGTTCAGTTCAGTCCACAGTAACAGCTCTTAGCCAGCTAAACTTTTACTACCCTGTTAGAAAAAATATATAGCTGCATAGTTTCTCCCTCGCTGTATTATGGGTTTGCTACGTGGGGAGACATGTGCTGCTGGTTACGTTTGTGAGCTGATTACTATTATTATATTAAAGGAGTCATAACCTGTCATTTTCACTTTTCCACGAGAATCAATGTATGTTATGATTGCCTAAAGATTGAACATTGGCCGGGAAGCCGATATTCAAAAGTGAAGCGTTTGTTTACCCCAGGGTTCGTAAACCAGCCCACGTGCACGCGCACTCAAATACAAGATTTTAATTTCTCCCCCGACTTGTCAAGACGGGGCAGGATATACCATATATGGACACCGCAGTCATATGCTGCAGGAAGCTCGCGCTGTCCCTCCCTCTCCCCTCATATTCAGTCAAGAAAGATGCAGAAATGTAGTGCACACGTGAGTTGCTCTGTGGTTGACTGCCAGAATCAACATTTAAATGTGTTTTCTCTATCAAAAATGGACCAAACTACCAGGGACCAGTGGATGAAAATCATTTTTAATGACGCTGTTCCAACAACTGGCTCAACGTTAGGTGTCTGCGCTAAACATTTAACACAGGAATCCTTTACAACGTTCATTTCAGAGTCGGACAATAATGCCTACAGAGACAGAGTGCTGTATAGAGATGGAACAGGTATAGTTTAGTAGTTTAATTACGGTTATTATAACATAATTTGTCATCTGCTTGTATGTAACATTATCCATTATTTATTAATAGCCTAAGTCTGCTGTTTCGGACCAGGTCCGAATGATGATCAAACATACAGTATACTGATGATGAGTTTAATAAAGTTTATTGTACATCACACAAAAGATGAAGCGTCAGTTTTACTTCAGAAAATCACCGTAAGAGCTGAGTAAACACAGCTATAAGAATCACAGCTATATATCTTATAAGAAACAAGGCAAAAACAACACATGATAGCAAACGTTGATCTCTATAACCACTGTAAGCTGATAAAAAAGTAGACTACATCTCCGTTAATGTAATCTACATTAAATAAAAGGTAAACTTATGTGGGGGAAATTGCAACAAACGTTTTAGCTCGTTACTGATGTTAATGTATGTCTCAGTCAAAATGATTGTCTTTACCATTCAGAGACATGTTGATGTAAACGTCCTTCCATTGACTCTATATCTTCCGTTTCCAGCTCTAGTTCAGAGTCTGGCTCAAACACATATGGTTGAATTCCGTAGGTCGCGGTCTTTTTGGAATGATATGCTGAAGTTACACACGGTGTCAAGCCCCCTCCTTCCTGCCACCAATCAACGCGCCCCTCATTTGCATTATTAAAATGACCGTCCACGACAGCCAAAATATCGCATCAGATCTCGTGAGGCAATAATGCATTCAGAAATAAGGGTCAGAGGAGCTCTGTGTTTATTTTTTTTTTCCACTTTTCTTTTTTTAGAAGGGCCTGAAAGACTATTGTAACAGACTTTGTTGAATTCTGTTATGATGCACTAACTCTGTATGTAGTGGCGCTCATTGTAATGTGTGTATGCAATATGTTTTTCCCTTTGGGGCTTGCCGTAGATAGGCATGTGTCATGCGCACTGGAGGTACTAGAGTGTCGCGGGTTTTGTGAGAGTGGTGGATTACGGATGTGAAGCAATAAAGTGGAGAAGAGTGAGTTCAAAGTCAAACTGCTACCGTTTATTGTTTTCTTATTTCTTCTAAGTATTAGGCGAACCCTGTTTGAACGCTCGGTCACATTGGTGGCAGCGGTGTTGTTTTGATTTATTTGCGTTTACGTGATCCAGTGTTGCGGCAGGAGTTTAACTAGTTAGTTTACAGTGAAAAGAGTTAGCACGCACGGGTTTAACGTCGACGCGGCCATCATGTGGTGTAAAGACGAGGATGATTTCTATTCGAGACGGGACCGCGAACAAGATCAACAGGCACGTGAAAATCGAGCTGCTGCCGCCGTCTCAGGCGACGAGAAGCAGAGCTTTCTGTGCTGGGCACGCCAGTTCGAGGTCGCCGTCAGAGCGCTCACAGAGGGGGATGGTCCTGCGTCGGTTAATTATGAGCTAGTGAGGATTCTGCCGAGCACGTTCAAGCAACGCGGCATTTCTTCTGTGGGACAGCCTTCCTAAAACTGTTCAGGCTGACTACACAGCTGTAAAAGAAAGACTAAAGGAGGCTTTCGGGCAGAGGCAGTTTATGGATCGCTTCAGAGCCAGTTTATCTGCCCGCCCTCGTGCCTCACGGGAAAGTTTGGAGGTGTATGCGGCAGAGATAAGCAGGTTAGTGGATGAGGCTTTTCCTGAATATGGCGACAAGGCCCAAAGAGAAGAAAAGTTTCGTCGTTTCTTGGCCGGTTTGGATCCTGTGCTCAGAGCTAAATGCCATGAACAGGGAGCAACAGATTTGGAGGAGGCCGTGATAATTGCAGGTCGGTGCGAAAATGCCAGAGACTCGAATAAAGACTGATTACATGCCTGTTAATGCTGCCTATGCTAATAATGATGGTGGTGCAGTGGCTGCTGTTCACTCTGTGACTGATAATGGAGGACTATATAGAGCAGTGGATAGATTAACAGAAGAAATGAGAGATATGCGTATGGAACTGAGGCGCTTAGGTGATGAAAACCAAAGACTGAAATCCAGTGTGAGTCCTAGAGCAATGGTTGAGTGGAATGGAGGCCGCTCTCCAGCCGAGTGGAATGTGCCAGTGTCTCTGCGGGGCGTGGATGCCAGTCACGTGTCTTTGACAGCGCACGGAGGGGCCGTTCACCTGAGAGGAAATCATTCCAACACTTTGAGCGCACATCAGGTATGGATGTTCATGATTATAAAGACTCATACTCTGCTCGGTCCCTGGCAGACGCAGCCCTAGCACCCGGTCCTCGCAGATGGAACAGCACTGAGGATGACTCGAGAAAGCGGGGAGTGCGTTTCATGTCTCCTGGCGGAGTGAAGCGCCTCAATGGACCGGGAAACGGACTTTAGCTGATGTTGTGGCCCAAACGCCAGCTATGTTGTCTGTGGGCCCTGTAATGGACAATGTTGATGATGGTGACTCAATTTCAAAAAACGTCAATGTGATTGTGGATGATGGCCAGGAGCTGGTGTCGTATGTGAGAGGAATAATTGAAGGTGTGGAGGTTCAGATCTTAGTGGACTCTGGTTCTAGTGTATCTCTCATGAGTGCCGATTTTCGTATGTCAATTCCATCACTTCGTAATCGGCCATTGAAAAAAGACTATGTGTCAGCCTGTGCTGTGAATGGACAAATGCTGGATACACTCGGCACCATCACAGTAACATTTCAACTGGGAACTGAGTCGTGGCAGCATGTATTTCATGTCCTAAGGGAAACCACACAGACTGTTTTGCTGGGCTGGGACTTTTTGTTGAGGAACCATGCTTTACTGGACCTCTGGCCGTGCTAAGCTACAACTGTGGGACATCTCAGTTCCTCTCTTTACCAGCAAAGATTTTGTTACACTGTGTTGCAACGTGTTGCTGGCCACCGCTATGAACTTGCCACCTCTCAGTGAGTCAGTTGTGGCAGTTAAAGTGTGTACACCCAACGCAGCCCATTTGGCAAGTGACTTTGTTGGCTATCTGGAACCCAATGTCGCTGAGTCATCTGGTCTCGTGGTTGCTCACACAGTTGGCATGGTTCACAACGGACTGACAAAAGTTCGGGTTTTGAACCCTACTGGACAGGACATTTCATTGAAACAAGGTATGCACTTGGGTGAGTTTTCACAGTTAATGACTCAGATGTTCAGCTGTTTCATGCTCCAGTGGGCGTAGCTGCAGCGACCTTTTCCGGGGTCACGCCTCCTGTGTCGTTGGATGAGTCACCTATTTCTGAATCTGAGAGAGCTGCGCTTTCAGCATTGCTGTTGGAATACAATGACATCTTCAGCTCCTCCAAGCGGAATTCCAGTAGATGTACACTGGTAAAACATCACATCAGAACTGGTGAGCAGACTCCTATCAAACAGCGTGCATATTGTGCTTCCCCTGAAAAACGTACTGAGATAGAGAAACAAGTGGCTGGCCTGTTAGAGGATGGAGTTATTGAGGAGAGCTGTAGTCCCTGGGCGTCGCCAGTTGTTTTGGTGAAAAAGAAGTGTGGCACATGGCGTTTTTGTGTAGACTACAGACGATTAAACAGTGTGACCATTAAAGACTGTCATCCTCTACCGCGTGTGGATGACACACTGGACGCGTTTCAGGCGCAGTGTGGTTCAGCACACTAGATTTTTCCAACGGTTATTGGCAGGTGGAAGTTGCTGAAGAGGACAGAGAAAAGATGGCCTTTACAACAGGACAGGGCCTCTATCAGTGGCGGTCCATGCTGATGGGCCTATCCAACGCCCCCGCCACGTTTCAACGCCTAATGGAGCTTGTCCTCAGAGGGCTTCCGTGGCACATCTGCATGGTATATCTTGACGACATTTTAATTTACAACAAAACATCTGAAGAACACCTGTCCAGCATGAGAGAGGTGTTTTCAAGAATCCAATCTGCTGGTTTGAGACTGAATCCAGGCAAATGTCACCTTGCCAGAGATCACGTGGTCTTTCTTGGCCATGTCGTTTCTCGAACCGGTCTTCAACCTGATCCAAAGAACACAGAGAAAGTTTTGAACTGGCCAATTTCCGCATTCTCCTTCTGAGGTGAGAGCTTTTGTGGGACTGTGTTCCTATTACAGACGATTTGTCAATTTTTCTAAACTCGCTGCTCCACTAAACCATCTCGTCGGGAAAAATGTGCCCTTTGTGTGGACTGATGAGTGCGACGAATCATTTAACCTTTTGAAAAGTGTGTTGTCATCCGATCCTGTAGTAGTGTTGCCTGACTTCAGTGTGCCTTTCAAAATCTACACTGATGCATCCAACCTGGCCGTCGGTGCAGTTCTTGTCCAGGACAGAGATGGACTTGAACATGTTGTCGCATACGCCAGCCGGGAATTGAATTCCACGCAAAGGCGTTGGTTCACCTTGATCGCGAGTTGTGGGCTATTGTGTGGGCAGTAAGGGAATTCAAGCATTACATTGGACTTACCTCATTTACCATTATCACAGACCATCGACCACTCTTGGCGCTTCGGCGTATGTCCATTGATGATGATCCAACAGGAAGAAGAGGGAGGTGGATTCTGGAGCTTGATCCATTGAATTGGGTCATTGTACACAAAGATGGAAAAAAACATAAGAACGCGGACGCGCTTTCTCGCCGCCCTGAGTCACCCAACCCTAGCGAGGCAGAGACCAGTGTTAAAGAGGTACTGGAAGTGAATGTGGTGAGTTCTGGTCAAACAGATGACATTCCACGTTCCTCTGAAGTCACTGATTCAGCAGGAGATGCGACTGCTGTCAACTCACATGACAATTCAGATTGCATGTCCTCCATGAATGTTTTGTCACATAGCTTATCAGACATTAGGGCAATGCAGCATGCTGACCCTGATATTAAGACTGTGTTGAGCTGGGTGATGCAATCCCAAAGACCATCAAGGAGAAAACTTCAAGAAGCTTCTCAGGGCTTACGGAAGCTTTGGACTGAATTCAACCGTCTTTCTATAATTGATGGACTGTTATGCCGCTCAGTTTTCTGTCCCCTCACGAGTGGCCCTGTAGTCCAAATGGTTGTACCCTCTGCTCTGATATCAGATATCCTTTTGCAGCTGCATGGGGCCCCAGCTTCTGCCCATTTCTCTTCGGAGCATGTGTGGGAACGGGCAAGACAATTTTGTTACTGGCCTTCTATGTACAGGGACATCAAAGCATGGTGTGAGCAGTGCAAGGCGTGTCAGACACAGTGTGGTCCGGTTCCAGCCCTCTGTGCACCAATGGGGCGTCCCAGTCAGTACGGCCATTTGAAAGAGTGGCTATGGACATCTTAGAGCTGCCTGTCACTTCAAAAGGAAACCGGTATGTGCTGGTTGTCGAGGATTACTTCACCAAATTTGTCAACTTGTATGCCTTGCTTAATCAGTCAGCACAGACTAGAGGTCTTCCATCAGCCGGTCCACTTGGATCCGAAAACCCGAGGTCCGAACCCGAGACCCGAGCGGGTTCGGGTCCAAAACTCCAACGAGTGTCTCGGACACGGGGTCGGGTTCAGTATTAGTGGCCTCGGGTCTCGGGTAACTTAAAATAAATATCCCTTTTCCAAATGGACCTGAGAAAACCCAAATTATTTAAAACAATGTTATGCATTTGCAGTATTTAAAACTATGACCGTTCTCTGACTTTTTTTTAAGTGAGAGAGTGAATCCGCGCTTTTACGTGCAATGGGATATAAGCATAAGCACGGTTGCCTCCGCATTTATTTACTCAGTTGCTCGCTCCACATAAACCAACACCTCTGTTTGCCAAGAAGAACTAGTGCGCCATCATGTGGATGGATTTTTGACTACATGCAAGTATTTGAATTGTCGTTTAGCCAGGCCTGTCAATCAATTTAAAAAATATGCGACATTGTCAGACAAGCATGGAGATGATAACAGATATTGTGAAAAAGGTGAGGGAAACTAATATGTAGAACAGAAACATCCAGGGTCGTCATCGGTGTGGGCAACTTTTGTTATCATTGTTGATGGTCGGGAAGCACAGGTCCCTGCTGATGTACTGGTACCCACCCGTACTCTTGTTCCTCGGATGTCAGCATCACATGCTGAGTTTGTTTATAAATTGCTGACAGAACTGAACTCTGCCTTTAGCGGTGCACGGATGCACAGTGAGGCAGCTCACGACCGTTCAAAAACTTTACCATGATGTTAGATTGCTGTCACCAGCCCTATGATGTAGGTGCCATGGTGTGGCTCCACAATCCGGTGGAGGGCTGCATAAAATTGGCACCCCATTGGAAGGGACCATATAAAATAGTTCAAGTCATGGATTCATGTGGGGAACAAGGACTGACTTACCAAATTGTAAATCCTTTTGACTCTAGTGAGAGGGCGCAGGTCGTGCATTACAATAGGGTGCGGCCTTACACGTTGCCTGTTTCTCCTCTGTCACAGGACCAGACATTGTCCAATGTTCCGGACTCACAGCCTGAGTCTCTTTCCATAGAGTCAGGAGTTTCTAGTGGAGAGGAGTGTGTTTCTCCCCAGAAAGATCTGAGTGCTTTGTCTGATTCACCATGTTCTGTTAAGGGGTCTGAGCAATACATGAGTAGGACTGGAAGAGTTCATCGGCTTCTGGGCCATTTGAAGGATTTTGTTTTGTATTGAAGTAACTGTATACCTATGTGTATGGGAGAGTGCAAGTTGAATTTGTTCTATGGTAGAGCCTGTAATAACAGAGAAAAAAGTGTGTTCTATTAATAGGCTTGTTGCTGTACCAGTAATGTGCTATGTACTCTGTTTAGGTTTTTTTTTGGTACACAGCTGTTTATTGTTCAGAAACATAAACGGGGACGTTTATTTTGTGAGGGGGGACGTATGTAACAGACTTTGTTGAATTCTGTTATGATGCACTAACTCTGTATGTAGTGGCGCTCATTGTATATTGTGTCATTGTGTGTATGCAATATATTTTTCCCTTCGGGGCTTGCCGTAGATAGGCATGTGTCATGCGCACTGGAGGTACTAGAGTGTCGCGGTTTTGTGAGAGTGGTGGATCACGGATGTGAAGCAATAAAGTGTAGAAGAGTGAGTTCAAAGTCAAACTGCTACCGTTTATTGTTTTCTTATTTCTTCTAAGTATTAGGCGAACCCTGTTTGAACACTCGGTCACACTATAATAGAGCGTGGGTATCCAAGGTAATACTAGGTTATGACTCCTTTAAATTATATATTAAAACCCTTGATCCTCACCTGACTATGGCTTTGTAAACTTTATCCATGTTGTGGTTTATAATGGACTGTGGTACAGAAACAGTGACAATGTTATACAGTCTTGGCTTACTCTGGCTATTCTCTGCTGTCTCAGCCGACGAGATGTTTGTCCCTTTTTAGCCACCGTAGCTTCTTCGAAAGGGAGGGGTGAGCAATGGGCTGAGCCCTTAGTGCAAACCTGGTGCAAACTCGCAACCGAACCGCTAGATGTCGCTAAAGATCCCACACTGCACCTTTAAATTTGAGAGGTGGATCACTGCTACATAGGCTCCTAAGGGATTGAAACTTGACGGCCCAGAAAGTCAATGAAGAAAATGTTTAAATATTCCATGTGACTACATTGGCTCAAGAATAAGTTTATCAAGCGACGAGAATACTTTTTGTGCGGAAATAAAACAAAAATAACGACTTTATTCGACTATTCCTTTTCTTCTGTGTAGGCCTGAGACAAGAGTTCAAGAGATTTCCACGACGCATGCGCGAGAATTGCGCAAGAAGTAGTAGAAAAATAACGCAATTCTCGAGCATGCGTCATGGAAATCTCTTCCACTTCGTGAATACAGGCAGGAGCCATCTTTGGAAAACAGTCTCGAGCAGTCGAACCACGAACGCAGAGCCAAGTGCGCTGGTGAGAGTATGAACGAGCCAGAACTTGGCTCGGCATTCGTGGTTCGAACTACTTCAGACTGTTTTCCAAAGATGGCTCCTGACTGTGTTCGCGAAGTGGACTGTCTTTATAAAATATCTTCTTATTAAACGGTCTGTACACTTACAATGTTCTCAATGCTTTGGTTTGCATGTAGGGACCCTGATTTTGCTACCGTATTTAGTGTTGGGCTATTTTGAACCTTGTTAAGTGGTATAAACTAGCGATTTTTATTTTCATTACTCTATGCCCCATAAGCTAAATAAGCTAATAAGCGTTATAAGCTAAACAGTTTTTAGAGATAAAACTCTTTACATTTGGTAATCATGAAAACAAATCTCAGAGAACGGTTGACTATGTACCAATATGTAATTAGACCAAAGGTTCATTTTTCGCCCGAGTTGTCCTAAAGCCCCATTCTTACAGATCATTAACTAAAAAAATACCCTAGCTCAGGCTGCTTTAGCTAGCTGCTAGTCACTGAAGTTGACACTGAAGTCAGAGAAGTTGGCTTTTGGATAAGTAATAAATAGACAAGTACAATCGTTATAATACCATAATACCGTTATATGCTTTTTATTAAAAATAAAAAAAATGCATAAGTGGCTCATTAAAAAACATGCACCATCCTCCAACTCTGCATCTGTGTCAGAGCCGCCAACATTCTGCCCTCCCCAAAACATACAATCCTCCTCAAGCTCTAGTGTGTCTGTTCCCCCTGGCTTAAATTTGGATAGCCCATCCCAGCCGAAGCTAAGTAGTCAATAATAAGTAGTTATCCTAAGCGCCCATTTGGACAGGCTCTCAGGAGTTTCAATGTGGGCTGGTAATATTTTATCTTACGTTTTGCTTTCCCTGCTGTAAATTTAGTTTCTCCAATTCGTAAAGAGATGACACATTCACAAAAGTGGGCTACACCGATTGGAAAAAGAGCTGAAGTCGCTTCGAAGAAAAAAACGTGGTTTTCAAAAACATGCCTCCGGGACTGTTGCACGTCAGTGCCGGACAGAGACTGATAATACCATTGTTCACCAGCTTGATCAAACTCACATAGAAAAAAAAATATTGCGTAAAAAGTATTGGGGAAGTCATTCAGATTCTGGCGGTTAATGGACTTTGCTCTACGTGAGCACCCATAGCGGGGATGGGGATGAGGAAGGTCTTTTGATTCGGCTATTTGTTTACACCCTCCAAAAAGACCCTACATTCGCAGAGATTGCAAAAAGCATTCCGATAACTCAACATTTGGCTGTGAAATGGACACCGGCTTCTGTTACGGAGCAGGCTCCTGCACCGCCTCCTCTTCGCCACCAGAGGGAGCCATCACCAGAATACTAACTCTCACTAGAACTCCATTGACCATAATACCTCATTCCTGGGACTGATTGCTCACACACCTGAACCTCATCAGAACTGCCTATTTAAGCCACACTCAAACTGAGATTCAGTGCGAAGTATTGCATTGCCCCGGCCTGTAATGACTAAGCGGTTTTCCCTGATCTGCCTGTTCTGTGTACCGACCTTGGATTGCTATATCACCCTTGCCTGTCTGCTGCCTGCCCTGATTTGGACTGTTCTGGATTCTTGTTGTTTGCTGCCTGCCCTGACCTTCTGCCTGTTCATTGACTATTCTCTGTGCCTGTTCTCTGATAACCCTGTCTTGCCGATCTCTGACCACTGCCTGTCTGACCAATCTTTAATAAAGCTGCAAATGGATTCTACTCGGCCTCGTGCCTCGTTACAGAATACTTCGCCACCAACGAATCCAGCAGCTGTACTACAGATATCCGACGAACTCACGTCTCAAGCTTCTCGTCTGGACCTGCATCATCAACAACTCAGTCACCTGACTACGCTCACAGAGAAGCTGGTACACGGTCTGAGCGAATTACGATCCGCAATCACCAATCCACCTGTCACTCCTGTCAGTCCTCCAGTTGAAACTCCCCCAGCGAGCTCCATTGCATCGGTCGCTCCACGACTGGCGTTTCCAGAGAAATTCGATGGTAACCCAACGAAATGTAAGGGATTTCTTCTTCAGTGCTCTCTCTTTGTTGAACAGCAACCATCATTTTACAGCTCAGACGCCAGCCGGATTGCATTCGTTTGTTCGCTTCTGACAGGAAGAGCGCTGGAATGGGCAACAGCTGTTTGGGACACCAATAGATCATCCATCACTTCTTTCAGTGAGTTTGTCAGACAATTCCGTCATGTCTTTGAACATACATCTGAGCGAGGAGATGCCGGGGAACAGTTACTAGCTCTCAATCAAGGAAATAAATCTGCAGCTGATTTCGCCCTCACTTTCCGCACACTCGCCGCTCAAACCAACTGGGTAGAGAGCACATTGAAAACTCTGTTTCGCAAGGGTCTCACTATCGAACTTCAATCCGAACTGGCCTGTCGAGAATGAAGGGAAGACATTAACGGAGTACATCGATCTAGCAATTCAAGTGGATAACCTCATTCGTTCCCGACGATCTAATCGACCATTCCAGCAATATCATCACGAGACATTTCCCGCACCAGAGCCCATGCAGGTGGGATTCTCTCACATCACTCCTGAGGAGAGAGAACGTCGAAAGCAACACCGGCTGTGCATGTATTGTGGTCAACCTGGACACATGAAAATTGCTTGCCCAATTCGCCCAGTTACCAGTTCCCGTCAGGTGAGTTCATGTTCAGAAATTCCTTTGAAACCCTCAAGTTTAAAGCTGCCCGTAGTTCTTACGATAGGAGGAGATCAGTTTAATACCACAGCTCTCATTGATTCTGGGGCAGCTGGAAATTTTATTTCTGATACCTTTGCGAAACAATGCAGACTGGAGCTAATACCTTGTCTTTCCTCCTTGGCAGTGGAGGCGTTAGACGGACGTCCCATCGGAAAAGGGAAAATTCAATATAACACCGAAGAAATTGAACTCCATGTTGGTCCCTTACATACTGAACTAATCACATTTTATGTAATTCAATCACCTCATCATCCCGTAGTACTGGGCTTTCCTTGGTTACAAACCCATAACCCACAAATTTCCTGGACAGAGAGACAAATTGTACGCTGGGATTCATTATGCCATGACCGTTGTCTGACTCCTGTGATCCGTGCTCCGCCCCGTGAAACTGAAAGTGAAACTACAAATCCACCCAACTCTAAACCTCTATCATCGAGAACGAATATTCTTCCATCACCTAAAATTGACCCAGCATCCTCAGCCCACGAAGAGACCAAGATTCCCGTTGTATACACCGATCTTCTGGAGGCATTCAGCAGTAAGAAAGCATCTCAACTCCCTGCACACCGCCCCACTGACTGCGCCATTGACCTGCTCCCAGGTACTTCACCGGCTCGTGGAAGAGTGTTTCCTCTGTCTCAACCCGAGTCTGAAGCCATGAAAACCTATATCCAGGAGGAACTCGCCAAAGGTTTCATCAGACCCTCTACTTCTCCCGCTGCTGCAGGGTTTTTCTTCGTCAAGAAAAAGGATGGAAGTTTACGACCCTGCATCGATTACCGAGCCTTGAACGACATCACAGTGAAATTCCGTTACCCACTTCCACTAGTGCCAGCAGCCCTCGAACAACTCCGTCAAGCAAGGTTTTTCACTAAACTAGACTTACGCAATGCCTATAACCTGATCCGTATTCGAGAGGGGGATGAATGGAAGACGGCGTTTTCCACCACTAGTGGGCACTATGAATATCTCGTCATGCCCTTCGGATTGTCCAACAGCCCGTCCGTGTTCCAGTCTTTCATGAACGACATCTTTCGAGACATGCTGGAGAAATGGGTGATAGTCTACATCGATGACATTCTTATCTACTCGAATTCTCTGGAGGAACACATTCAACAGGTCAGACTGGTCCTCAATCGACTCATTCAACATCAACTGTACGCCAAAGCTGAGAAGTGTGAATTTCATCAAACCAGCACGTCATTCCTGGGCTACATTATCAGCCACGAAGGGGTCGCCATGGACGAGAAAAAGGTAAAAGGAGTTCTAGATTGGCCGTTACCTCAAACGCTAAAGGAACTACAACGTTTTCTGGGTTTCGCAAATTTCTACAGGAGATTCATTCGAAATTTCAGCATCATTGCAGCTCCACTCACCGCTATGACCAAACTCTCGTCATCCAGATTAAAATGGTCCACTGATGCAGAGCAGGCTTTCCAGGAACTCAAATCTCGTTTCACTTCAGCACCCATCCTTCACCATCCTGACCCCAAACGGCAATTCATCGTGGAGGTTGATGCTTCTAACACTGGCGTCGGGGCGGTACTCTCTCAGAGACAGGGTAATCCAGAGAAAATGTATCCGTGCGCTTTCTTCTCCCGCAAACTCTCGCCAGCAGAACAAAATTACGACGTGGGTAATAGAGAACTGCTCGCCATGAAACTGGCACTGGAGGAATGGCGACACTGGCTGGAGGGGGCAGATCAACCTTTCATTGTTCTCACTGATCATAAAAATCTGGAGTACCTACGGTCAGCTAAACGCCTCAATCCCCGACAGGCTAGATGGGCACTATTCTTTACCCGTTTCCAATTCACCGTCACGTATCGACCAGGGTCCAAAAATGTCAAAGCTGATGCTCTATCACGTCAGTCTGAGGGGTCCCTCCTGAATCACACTCCAGAGAACATCCTCCAGTCCAACCTCTTGATAGCTCCGGTGCAATGGGACCTTATCACGGAAATTCAGCAGGCTAATGATCACGTTCAAACCCCACCTGAATGTCCTGACAATCTATTGTTTGTTCCAGAACCACTCCGAGCCAGACTCCTTGATCACGTTCACTCGAATCCCAGTTCAGGGCACCCCGGTATCACAGCCACCATCCACTTGCTGCAGAATCGCTTCTGGTGGCCCACGTTACAGACTGACACCACCAAGCATGTGAAGAACTGTATAAATTGTAACATGTCTAAATCACCCAGACAACTACCTGCGGGCCTGTTAACTCCACTTCCCACACCTCTCCGTCCATGGTCTCATATCGCTATCGATTTCATCACTGATCTGCCAAAATCCCAAGGTCACACCACCATCCTAACCATAGTGGACCGATTCTCCAAGGCATGTCGACTCATACCCCTACCCAAACTCCCAACTGCTTTGGAAACTGCCGAAATTCTATGCAATCAAGTTTTCCGCCTGTATGGGTTACCTGAAGACATAGTTTCAGATCGGGGGCCTCAGTTTACATCCAGAGTGTGGACTGCATTCTTTAAAAGTCTCAACATTAATGTCAGTTTGACATCAGGTTATCATCCCCAATCCAATGGTCAAACTGAACGCCTTAATCAGGATGTCACACGTTTTCTACGATCCTACTGTCAGGAAGAACAAGCTGAATGGAGTCGATATTTATTCTGGGCAGAATACGCACAAAACTCGCTTATCAAACCAGCGACTGGTGTAACCCCTTTCAAGTGCATTCTGGGCTTTCAACCTCCTCTGTTTCCGTGGACCGGGGAACCAACTGAATTACCTTCTGTGACTGAGTGGCTACGCAAGAGCGAAACGGTCTGGGATCAGGCTCATACTCATCTCCTTCATGCGGTCCGACGCCAAGAACAGCAAGCTAATCGTCATCGACGCCCGGGTCCCAGGTACAGCGCTGGTCAGTGGGTGTGGCTCTCCACTAAAGATTTGAGACTTCGACTTCCCTGTCGCAAACTTAGTCCCAGGTATGTTGGACCATTTCAAATAATAAAACAAGTATCTCCTGTATCTTTTCGTCTAGATTTACCCGCTAATTATCGTATTTCTCCCACATTCCATGTATCTCTGTTGAAACCCGCTGATGAGCCAAGAGGAGTGTCGGAGGCGGGAGCCACAGCCCCAGATCCTGCACCACTCCTGATTGATGGCGAGGAGGCGTATCGGGGTGCACGAAGTGCTGGACTCCAGACGCCGGGGTAACATCCTTCAATATCTAGTGGACTGGGAGGGGTACGGTCCGGAGGAACAATCTTGGGTCAACGCCAGTGATATTCTGGACCCATCACTCACGGAGGAGTTTCATCGCAATCATCCGGAGAAACCGGCCCCGAGACCTCGTGGAAGACCCCGGCGTCACCTGCCTTCTCGCCTCAGGAGCTGCTCGCAGGAGGGGGGCTCTGTTACGGAGCAGGCTCCTGCACCGCCTCCTCTTCGCCACCAGAGGGAGCCATCACCAGAATACTAACTCTCACTAGAACTCCATTGACCATAATACCTCATTCCTGGGACTGATTGCTCACACACCTGAACCTCATCAGAACTGCCTATTTAAGCCACACTCAAACTGAGATTCAGTGCGAAGTATTGCATTGCCCCGGCCTGTAATGACTAAGCGTTTTTCCCTGATCTGCCTGTTCTGTGTACCGACCTTGGATTGCTATATCACCCTTGCCTGTCTGCTGCCTGCCCTGATTTGGACTGTTCTGGATTCTTGTTGTTTGCTGCCTGCCCTGACCTTCTGCCTGTTCATTGACTATTCTCTGTGCCTGTTCTCTGATAACCCTGTCTTGCCGATCTCTGACCACTGCCTGTCTGACCAATCTTTAATAAAGCTGCAAATGGATTCTACTCGGCCTCGTGCCTCGTTACAGCTTCGCTCTGCTTTAGACAGTTTCAATAAAAAATTTGTAATAATACATTGTTTGTTGTGAAGTTATTTCCCCTGCATGAATCCAGCAGAAGACAACTTGCAAAATCCTGCACAATTGCATGTATATCCTGCACAAAAGTCCTACAGGAAGCTTTGAATATTATATTTAAAACCCTGCAGGATATAATTCCTGCATGTGTCCTTCATAAAATTCCTTCAGGTATTCAGGAAAAGGAGCTGAAAATCCTGTAGGAAATCTGCATAATATTCCTGCAATCCTCTAGGTTATTTTTGTAAGTGGTACAACACAGTATTACAGTTTTTTTCTAATTGTTAACAAAATTTTGAAAACTAGGCTGGTTTTATCAAAATACTTTTTTGACAATACAAATCACAATTCTCAAAATGTGAACATTAGTGTTATGGCAAAGCATACTAAAGATGAAGTAATTTTCATTATGCCCAACAGAGTGACAATTGGTTAGACTTCGAATTCTGGTAATATGAATATGAAGTGGCTGCCATTTTGTGTCCAAAAGTTTATTTTGATAATGCTATATTTTGTTTTCCGGTTGTAGTGCTTCATTTTGCAGGATATGAGGTATTTTGCAGTTTTAGTGTGTGAAATATTTGCAGATACACACACATGCTGTTGAAACATTTTTTTTCTTTTTCTTTTTCACCAAACAAGTCTGTGCAACATGCACAGCAATTGTACCTACATCCTGAGTTGAAGTGTTCACAATTAACCACTGAGGAGTTTGGCCGATGACACAGGTATAATTATCTCATGTAGTGTTTGAATGGCACTGTTTTAAATGGCAAACATGTGACTTTGTCAAATTGTTGTTTCATGTTCAGGGCATTTAAAAAGTGCTATTTTTGAATTGCAAAATGTGTGTAAAGCAGAACATGTGTTTTTACATCTTTAATGTAAAATGTCTTATTCAGGGCACTAAATAAAAAATAATGGTAACACTTTACAATAAGGTTCATTAGTTACTACATTAGTTAACATTAACAAAGAATGAACAATACTTCTTCAGCATTTGTTAATCTTTTGGTAATATTAATTTCAACATTTAATACTTTATTAAAAATATTGTTAACATTAGTTAATATGCACTGTGTGAAACTAACATTAGAACAAACAATGAACAGCTCGATTTGTATTAACTAACGTTAACAAAGAAATAGCAAATAC
Source organism: Hybognathus amarus (assembly GCA_030378365.1). Lineage (NCBI taxonomy): Eukaryota > Metazoa > Chordata > Actinopteri > Cypriniformes > Leuciscidae > Hybognathus > Hybognathus amarus. The sequence continues at coordinate 127,196 of JAQIUQ010000510.1, forward strand.
AGTAACAAATGGTTAGTTCATTGTTAGTTAATGTATGAACTAATGTTTAATAAATGAACCTTATTGTAAAGTGTTACCAAAATAATATACATTTGTCTCATCCCTTATTTTGTTACAATTTTTTTGTTGCTTATTCTTCAAAGCCTATGACCTTATAATACATGTTGTTTTAACTCATAAACCAGACTTGTCACTTTTTGCATTTAAATAGCGTACCTTGACATCTTGTAAGTATATTCTGCACCCAAACATTGAAGTTTTGCCTTTTAGACAGAATCTCACACTGTTTCATTAGTAATTATCAACATTTTATATATTTTTCTCGGTATATATTATATACAAATATATTTTGTATACTATTCAATGCACTTTTATGATTTTAGACAGCGTGTGATTGGGACTTTTATTTTGGTCTGGCGATATGACGTCATAACTGTGCACCACACTGTTGTAATTTGGCTGAAGAAAGGTTGGTCTTTAAATGCATTTAAGGTTTTTATACGAAATCATGCTGTTCAATCAATTCATAATGTTTACAAGCTCTGTAAGATTAATTTATTATTTAATGTAACATTATAATGCTTATTTAACATTGATGCACGTTATTTTTGTGACTAAAGCGCATCCAAACGAGTAAAGGTGCGACTCATTTTGCTCCCAATATCGTAAATAAGTTCGTTGTACTCACGAATTCGGTGACTGGCAGTAGTAATGGGAGAAGATGAGATTTTCTTTTTCAGAGGAGACTTCCGAGTTAATTGATTCCTAAAATGAATCACTGATTCAAATTGCTTGATTCACCGCACACTGCGAGACCTGCTGGTCAAAACAGTGTATGTAACGAGAACAACATGTAATGAAAACTTTAACAAACCAACTTCAAACGGTGTAATGAAAGTGTAATCTATTCAAAATAATTTACATATAATATAATATAGAACAAGTCATAACTCTAAGTGTATCATTTGTAGAGCTTGTTTTAATATATTTGGCTAATCAGGCTATTAATGACTATGACTATGACTGATTCCCATACTTACTACTGAACTAGGGAGCTGTAATTTTTTTTTATTTGTTCTGTTATTTATTGTCAAACACACAGAAAAAACACTGGTGAAGGTGCTTACCTGAGATCCACGTGACACACTATTATAAAGATGGCGTTTATTAAAGAGGAGAGTGAAGACATGAAGATTGAAGAAACATTCAGAGTGAAACAAGAAGATACTGAGGAACAAACAGGTTGGTTTCATTCTCAAAGCTAAACTGAAATGGTTTAAAATCTCTACAGAAATGAATGATATCTTTGAAGAATGTTCTTAGTGTCAAACTAATGTAGTTTTGTTGAGATCACAAGACCAGACAAATAGCCCTGGGTCATTCCATGTCAAATCAACCAAATTTCAGAAACTTCCCGGCTCAAAATGCAGATTTTTTGGTGATTGTTGTTAGTAGTTATTTCTGAAGAATGTCAAAATATTTAATGTTACAGATCAAATTGGTCAAATTGTACGATTTTTATCTGAGTTTTGAAGCCAAATTATAGGGGTATAAACATTCATTTAGAAAGATGGATCTTCATTGCCATCATTATTTTTTTTACACATAGATTGGTAGTTAAATCTGTTGTCTTAAGCCATCTTTGTCTCATTATATGGCAACGGAGACAGTTCAAAAATGTGAAAAGCACTTCTTGTGTTTTTGCCTTGAGTTTGTATGCTTGTAACTTCAAGAACAGAGATATAGATCTTAATGCGGCTGCATGAAGTAAATTGTTTCAGTGGTAAAAAAAACAAATGCGGGCCACTTTGCATACAGCTAAAACTTTTTTCTTTTAATAAGGAATATCTGAAGAACAAATAATGTTGAAATGTATCATGTTGTTTCGAATCAATGCAATTCCATAGAACATACCTGAGTGCCATAAATATTATTTGTCCAAAGTTTGCATGTAGATTTTCCCTTGATTAAAATTGTTATTTAATAAGAGAAAGTAGAAAAGGGAATGTCGCTACAGTTAGGACTCATTACTGGCATTACCATAGTATTTAATAGTAATATTGAGTAATATTGTATATTATTTAAAGAAAGTAAAATATATAGATGATTTCTTTACGCTTTCAGGTTTTACTAGTAATGATAAGACTTGAATTGTAATGACTATTATAACTGTATGCATATGATATGACGCTGATATTATGCTTTGAATGAATAAAGAGAAAATATATAATTTAATTATAATATTGTGTTATATTGTATGTTGTTTAATGAAGGTAAAATTTTTTGTGTTCTTTCTATCGTTAGAAAGGTTAGACTTTTATTGATAATGATATATTACTGCTGTGTGCCAATGATGGTAATATATTACTTTTTAATGGATGATGATAAATATATATATATAATTTAAATCAATTAAATATGTATTAAATGACAGTAACATTTTTTGTTTAATCTTAAAGTGTAACTAAACCCCTGGTCAAAGCCTGACTCCACCCACTGGCAAAATTTGAAAAATGCTAAAAAGTGGGCAGACCCCAGCGGAGACAGAGGGGACGAGCCAAGGGCGGGGCTCAGCGGGGAGCGTGCACATGAGACCCGCAGTGACGGATTAATTGACAGCTGTAGTGGTGGGAAGTTCGGATCATTTTACTGACTCGGATCTTTGAGTCTCGTTCAGCAAAATGAACGAATCTTTTATCGAATCATTTCGTTCATTTCATCATTATATAATTAAAATGTCATGTTAAATATTCCAAAACATCTAGTAGGCTACTTACGAAAATCTCTGATTACATTTACCGGATGGTCGAGTGTGCTCTTGGCATAACTTCCTTCCGTAATCGACGCGGATCACTCCGCGGCTCGTGGAAAAAATAGACTAGACGCTGAAACTGGCGCTTCACGGCACGGGTCAGGCTGCGCCTCGCGCGGCGCTCCGCGTCTGGTGTGAACGACACCATAGGTTAACATGGGTGCCGAAAGGAAGCGGCCGTGCGATATAGCACAGCAGTACCGGAAAGAATAAAAATTAGTTAATCTCTCGAGTCTCGAGTTCGGCCGGGTCCGAGTCTTTCGTTCTTCCTGTCAGTCCCATATAGTCTATGCTGTCAGCACCGGAAAGAGAAATGATTAGTTCATCTTTCGAGTTCGGGTTCTCATGATGCTATCCTGATCCTTTTCAATACTCATAAATCCAACTCCTGACTCGCTACAGTAGTTTTGACGGAACCAGATGCTTTTATACCAGGGGCTGCCAAGGGCGTGGTGAGCTCGCACCAAGGGCGTGACAGAGTCAGCGTCAGAGAGTTTGCTACGTCATGATACCCCTTTCCACCAACAAGAACCAGGTGCTGCAGGAGCTTTCCGTCTTAACCTGGAAGAGGGCAGCACTCTGAGACGTTTTTACACCATATATTTGAAAATTAAAAGACTTTATTGCCAATTGTCAAAAAATGTACTCGAATCAATGAACAGCATTTATGAAGCTCCATTCTTACAGATCATGAACTAAAAAAAGTTGGTTAAGTGTTTAGTTACTCTTTAAATGTTGTTTTATGCGCCCTGCAGTGACTGATACTTCACTGTGGAAAAAGTGAGAGAATCTCTATTAGCTGCAAAGCTCATTTCACAAACAATGCTGCCTTACCGTACTTTTACTAGCGATCACCAAATATAAAACATTGTTCACAAGACCAACACGTTAATCCACAAGAAACTGATTAGCGTAAGCTGTAATTGACTGTCATAAAATGTTGAACTGCGGTCACTGACGTCATTGCATTTCCACGATAGGCTGAGGTGCCTTATATTGAACCTGATTGAAGTTAGCTGTTACGCTTTCTCCAATGGTAAGAGATACAGACCCTCATGTCCCTATAAGTCGATCTCTGATCCTACTTCCACGTTAGATATTCTAACATTAAGATGTCACGCATTAAATTGGGAAAAATAATATTTAAGTAGTCTAAACAAATATTTTATGTGACATTAAACCCAGTATCAACTTGTAAACTGAAATAAATTCAAATGCAACAGTATATAACAAAAACATTTATTTAGCAAACTGAAATGTAAGGAATCAAATTTCCATTTAATGAAATTAGGTCAAGTTTTAACACCGGATCAATATATTATAGGCAGGTTAACCATTTTAGAGCAATGGCATTGGATCTAATAAATTCTACAGATGGTAGCGCCAGCGCTGGGTGGGTGGGATGATTTTTTTTAAATCATAAAATTGGCCCATGGTCGGTTCTTCCTATTCTCTTAATGAGTAATGGGGGTGTTTTGGGCGTAACATGCAATAAACTAATCAGAGTCTCATCTCTCATTCCTTTTAAAAGCCAGTTTCTCTCGCTCCATGGCGGATTTGCCATTTACATGGCAGAATTTGCAAGCGGAAAAACTTTCTCAGCGAAGAAATGGATCTGCTTGTGTACGCAAGGTTAAAGCGTGTGAGCAGACCATCTATGGGACAAGGTGTACACGTGTTAAGGACCTGCTTATAGGTGCACATTAGAAACACGCTCTTTAAAAAAAGCGCAAAAAAAAATCTGTTTCAGTTGCCTCAAAATAGGAACGCGCCAACAATGCGCCTGAACACACCTGGTTTTCAGACCAACACGCCCATGGGCGCACAAATGAGCGCAAATGGATTTGCTATTTAAACAACGTGGCGCAGGATGTGAAAATGAAAGCTGCGTCAGGCTGAAACTAGCAGGAATAAAGGTTGAAAAATGTGACCATTCGGTTGCAGTCGGGAGCTCTGATTGATATTGGTATAGAAATTCCTGTGGGTGACCCATATAAAGTACCCTTAGAAAGCTGCTGACTCTCCACTGATATTGAGTCGTGGCTCTTCTCTGAGGGCCATCAGGGCCTTCTCTGCTGGCCCTGTCAAAATATATAATGTAATATAATATAATTCAATATAATATAATATAATTTAATATTTAATTAATTTATAAAATATATATTTTTCATTTTTACGATTATATTTCCTGAAATAATATGGTTATTTTGTTGAGGCTGAGCTGTATTTTCCATATATGGTCATCTAAACGCCTCACAGCTCCGTGGACCAGCACTAGTAGAACAGCTAGCCTTCCGTTGAAGCTGCCATTTCCCATTTGATCTTAACTTTGACTGACGTGTATCATTAGCCAATCAAATTTTGATGCGCAGTGACAGAACGCCCAGGGGCCAGCGGATGTGTATCAGCCGTTTGAAAACTCGGCGGGGTTTGAGCGTGAGCAACGTCATAAACGTCAGCTATGCCCTAATGTGCTTGATTCGCGACCATTCCAGTGTCCAGCGCATCAGTTGAGCTATCTTTCTCCGCTCTCAAGCACATAAAAAGGTATTTAAGGAATACAACTGAACAAACGCGACACTCTGCACAACTCTTCGTCTCATCTATTGCTATAGGAGCTGCTCAAGCAGGACGCACAACTGCATGAGGAGGTCATTGAACGTTTCATCATAAATCAGCGTTTTTCAACGCGTTTTTTGTGTTTCACACCCAAGCGTTTTTCGCTGACGATGAGCCGAGTGAACATGCAAATTCATTCCCTGACATTAGATGGCGCTTAATGTTAAACAGAAATAATAATAGAATACTATACTAGGGTGATCATATTCATGTCTCAAGTTCAACATGTTTTATTATGACAGATTAAAAAAAATAATGAATGAAATAATGATAGAAATAATGTCTTCTGTATTAGAAAAATAAATATATAAATAATAAATAACTAAAAGAAATGCCTCCAAATGTAGCAAAAAATAGCTCTCACAACCTTACAAAAACTAACTTACCAAATTTATTTATATCTTTAGTTTTCATCCTCTTTATCCTGTTTTTCTTCCTCATCCACCTTGTTTGCCCATCTATATTTTGCTGTAGAACTGATCTTTCCCAGCAGTTTTTTTGAAAACCAGGACATTTTCATCACTTAAAAACAGCCAGGACAGGACGTGAAAACAGGATATGTAACGCAAAGTAGAGATGTTGCCCAGAGATAAAAACATAGCACAAGTTGTCGGATGAACAGATGCACGAGAGATGAGAGTTGTCGTATTTCCCGCGTTTAATAAAACCACTCAAACTTTACACTCGTCCTCATACATGGGGATCAAGCGAGAAAAAAACACAAACATCCGACTCTGGTCACAATAGAAAAAGAAAAGAAAAGAAAGAATACAAAGAGTCGGCAGAGCGGTTATCTCCTCTCCTCACTTGTCAAAATCTAACTGACACTACGCACACTATGCACAGTTCTCATCTCAACTCAGATTTCTATAAAGCACAAAGTGATGTCCCGGGAAAACAGGACTGTTGGTCACTCTATACTATAATTTTATTACAGAAATAAATGTTATCATAGCTCTTTAGGCTCTGAGACCAGCAGCTTAACATTCATCTTGCCCATATCTTGCCTTGTAGGCTATATCTTCTTCACCGTATGTGTTCTCGGCAAGACCGTTTTGTGTTTGAGTGCCCTCAAGTTATGTTTTAGCTGCTAGGTGACTTCATAGGTGACTATAGGCTACTTCATGTTAAGCATAAATATAAAGCCTACTGATAAAGACAGTCAGCACTATTGACAGCAAAATAGACTACAGAGTATTTCGTTCTGTATTGACAGGACAATATTCGAGAAATTCTATTTATTTATAAATTATATTTGTAGGCCTATCTGAATTAAAAAACCTAGACTTTCAACCATCAAAATGAAATGTATAAATATGTATTAATGTTCAAATTAAATAACATATAAATAACTGTTCCTATTTTGCCTGGCTTGCTTGTCGCATGATAAATAGGCGTCGGTTCTATTTCTAGCATGCACCTGTGATAGTCCACCATCATCTCCATCCTTTGATTTAAATTTTCTCATACTATGCAAAAGCAAATCTAAATTGTGATTTTGAAATGTCATCATATATAACATTTTATTTATTCTTATTTTATATTGTGTAATTTGGAAGTTAGCATAACATGGCCAGAGTCCTGCATGTGGGAGAGTTGTTGGACCGCTAATATTTGATGGAACGGGTGGAAAATAATTACCTTGTCATTGCGGTAAGGGCGCATGTCAGGAATCAATAAGCATGGGTAGATTGCAGGAAGAGATAAAATGGTAAGAAAAATGTCTTAAATACTGCAATATTATATAAAATAAGCAATGCCAGTTTGGATTGTATGGTGTCTTTAAAGTTTAAACGATCTCAGCAGTTCGAGTGGAGGTTGGCAGAAATTGACTTTGTGCCTTGTGGAGAAACAAGGCATCGCTCATTCAGTGACCATATCTGGCAAAATTACAACCCATGCATTGACAAAAAATAAAAACAAAAATAAAAAAAATATTACAGCAAATTATTTCCAGTCTATTTGGAAAAGTCTTTAAAGTTTGGACACTGTGACTTGGGAATATTTTCCCAGTCTTGCAAAAATGTTCCAAATCTGTTAAATTGTCTGAGATTTGGCTGGGCCATTCTGAAACATTTAACTTTCTTTATTGAAGCATTTTTTTTGTTGTTGACTTAGATGTGTGTTGTGGATCATTGTCAGCTGAAAGATAAAATTCTCTTAATTTTTATTTGTGCCAAATATACCCTTTACAATTTTGGACTGAAAGTTCAATCTTCTTTCATAATGTCTGAATATAAATTAAAAAGCAAAATGTGAAGAAAAAAATATTAGGGAGTGGAAACGGCTAATAAGCCAATAAGTGCTTTGGTGTGCTGAAAAAATTGTAAATCACTTGAAAGTCATTGAAAAAAAATTGCTTGAATTTCACTTTTAAAAAATGTATGAACGCCGAAATGAATAATGTAAAAAACATTTGCCAATTTCGGTCACAATATCATTGGATACAGTTAATGTTGCTACATTAAAGCCATAGTAAATGGTTGTAATTTGTTTACTGAAAAGCCTTCTATATCTTGTTCTCATCACAGCAGAACACATTTTTTTCAACTGGTTTAAATGATGTATTAAATGATGCATTTTTTCAACTGGTCAAAATGATTTATTAAATAAATAATGCAAATGTAAATCCAGAGAACTAGCAGACAAAAATCAGCTTGAAAATTGTAGGCCTGCATTAAATAATTTGACAGGCTTACAAAAAAAAGGATCCTTAATTTCTTTACTATTTAAAGGTACACTGTTATTCCCTCCGTAAATCATGGAAGTCTACTCTGACTGGCTGATAATTCCTGTCAACATTAAATCCAGGGAACTCATATGCACCATTATTTGCAACACAGAAGTTCTTTTTTTGTTGTTGAATATGCAAGACTTTCAATTCATTAGCCACTATAGGTAAATATTTTGCCTATGCCAGGATCTGCCACTGGACAATATACATGGTTTAGCTAAATTTATCTAAGCTTGGTTGGATCCTATTTTTAGTTAGATAAGATCTGCGTCTTGCCACAATCCTAACAGATGGAATACAGGAGATAGTTGTCACATGCAGGGAACAGCCAGTACTTAACAGAAAGAGCTGCAACTTTTGAAATTAACACTGCGTTTGGATCGATACTATGGGGAATGCCATCAGTGTGATGAGTTTCTGAAGCATGTTTACACACGACAATTACATTGGCTGACGACAGTCCAGGGCGTCACTATAGAAGCGTCTGTGAGGATGGTGCCTGAAATGGTTCATCAACTCTTCTTATATTCCGTATCTATTTTTGCTAGTATAACGACTGGAAAAAAGGGCTGTTCCTATTCTCTTGAGTAATGGATGTGTTTTGGGATTTATGTGTGTTAAACCAATCAGTCTCATCTCCCATTCGCTTTAACTGGCAGTTGCACTTGTGCAATGGCGGATTTGCTATTTACATGACGGAATTTGATAGTGGAAAGACTGAACTCGTCTTCAGAGTGCAAACGGAACTGCTCGTGCGCAAGCAGATTATCTACGGTAAAAGCCGGATTTCACCATATCTTTATGTACACACTTATAATCTTTTACATGGTAATCCTTTTATTTTAAATTTTTGGCTAGTGTGTGTGCTGCTGTGCGTCCCTGTGTGTTTAATAAGCAAGTATATATACTGCGCCGTTGACTTTAGGCCAGGTTTCAGTTGGTCAATGGTGCAGTCTATCAACGATGCACCTCAACACACCTTGTTTTCAGACAAGCGGGCGCAAATGCTATTTAAACAACGTGGCGCAGGACGTGAAAATGATAACTGCGTCGGACTGAATCTAGAAAAAAACACTTGCGTTGCGCTTGCCGTTAAATTGCTTTTTTTAGAAGCTCTGCTTGTTATCAGGCACCTTTGTTAGCCTAAATTAATCACTTAAAAGCTGGCAATGAGATGGTAAATCTGCCTTCTGGAAGGTCTTCTTTTTATCAGGCTCTTTTGTGCGGTTCTGAGAGTCTTCGGGCCCTGGACTAATACAGACAGGGTTGTGGGCCTTTCCCCTCATTGTTCTGGGGTAGATGAGTGGTAGAGCATAGTATTCTTTGTAGCAAGGAGGGTGAATAGTTCTACTAAATAAAACCCCTGTGTTTCCTCCCTCTAGCGGTAGGGGTAGGCCTGGGCTGTAGGTGGCTAAATCCCGGAACACACCAAGCCAACGCCGACGACTCAGCGCTGATGAAAGCCGACTGTGTTGTTGCCTCTCGTCCGCATTCATCGGGGTAAAAAGCTGCACTTGAACACACCGAGAGAACTACAGGCAACTGTCAGCTAGAATGTAGCATGTAATGAGCCAACTGTCTATTCCTGCAGATATATTAGTCTATATTCGTCATTCAAAAAGGAACACCGACGCTGCCGGCTGCAGAAACACAGACCGTTGTAAGAGGGCCACGAAATCAGTCCAATGGCGGATTCCGATTCGTGGTGAAGGTTTCAAGCGTGTTCCGTCTTTTCCATGGCAAAGTGAATTTTAGTTAAATGCAACACATTTAATCTTATGTATTAACTCGTTTCATCTGACTCCATAAAATGAAAAGGGTTTATCAATGAAATGATATCTGTGCATCATTTAATACGTTAATGCTTGACTATTCATTTTAACTTAATGAAAATATAGTCAAAGTCAGTTAGAATAATCAAGTATAACAATTTATTATGTCAGGTAAAAATATTATCACAATTCCACAAGATAATCAATGCAAACCATTAAATGCTTCAAAGAACAAAGAACTTTACCCAAATTATCGCAGTCGCAGCCCTGAGCTCCCCCGCTGCACCTCCTTAAATAGAGACAGACCTCCCCTTATATGTCAGTTACTGAATCCCCCTACCATGTTTATTGGGGCCAGACGTGTGAAGTCAAAGGCACATCCTTCTTTGTGCAAGCTATTTCTATATTCTTAAAAACCTTATTACCTTTTCTTTTATTACTTTGGGAATGAGACATTATTACCAGTCACCCTGAGACTTTGAAAATGATACCAAACACTCCCCAATGATTATCACATTCACATTAAAAACATATATATTTTGAGTTTTCAGTGTCATTGACTGACTGAGAGGGAGAGAGAGAGATGTAAATTCTCAGAGAAAGGGGGTAGAGTGTCAATGTTTTTTTGCAAGCAATGCCATTTGTTTTCAGAGGGCATTGGTCAGATATTTTCTTGGTCAGATATTTTCTCTTTAATCAATTTTACAGTCTTACATCAGTAAACAAAGCAGTGCGTGCTTACCGTTTTGAATATCAATCCTGCTAAACCCTTTCTTTATTCCACTTCGCTCATGTTAATATTGAAATATTCGCCAAGGAACACTCTGGGAAGATGACGTAACATAAGAACAGCCTTTTATCTTTACCGTTTTGACTTCTTTGCTTGCTGTTTTGCTTTTATTCTTGTGCACTGACTCTTTCACGAAGCTGAACAGCCAATAAGAGTTCTCTCTTTCCCCGACGGCCCGACACTGATTCAACATGTCGAATCGGGCGAAACAAAGCCAACAAGGACTATTTTCAGCCAACGGCACAGAACCGTGCGGAACACACTAAGAAGTCTTAGTCGGCCGACGCACAAAAACTGCCCAACGGCCGACCGTCGGCTTGGTGTGTTCCGAGCTTAAGGCTGCGCCCACAAGGAAGAGAGGAAGGTTGAACAAGGCTGGAAATTTCCTTGTCAAGGAGCATATGTCGTTGATCAATTAAATTGCTGTGTGTATACACGTGCTTTAGACACCATTCACACTGATGCTGTTCCCCATAACAACGATCCAGACACAGTTTCTCATTCCCCTTCTCAGGAAACCATGGTTATCATCGTAACCATATTTTTGATAATTCACTGTTGTGCCATACTTTCTACACTTCAGTGTCTTCACCAGGGCTGGACTGGGACAAAAAATCGGCCCGGGCATTTTGGCCAAGACTGGCCCACTACATACATATGAACATAAACACAACCGAACTGTGTACGCCCTTGAATATGTATATCAACAACTCCTTTGAACCCCACCAATGCCATGTAATGAGTGAGATGAAATAAACTAAGTGTAAAATACAATTCTCCAATTGGATTGGCAATACCAATCTTTCTCACCAGATATTTTAATAGTAACCTTTGTCCCTCTAGGGGGGTTCGGGGGCATGCTCCCCGTAAGAAAATGTTGTGCTTTTTAATGTTAAATTCATCAATCTGGTGCACTTTGAGAGTTCAAAATTAAGAGCTCTAACCCGATTTCAGTGTACAAATTGAACAAAGAAAAACTCAAAACACTTTTAGTTGGGATATTGTGTCTGTCTACATTACATACTACATAATTAATCATAGTTATAATATTAATGACAGTAACAGCCATATATTGTAAAACACATGCACTGAAAAATAAAAGCAACTTTCATAATTAGCTTGGAACTAATTTCTTTAACTTGAAAGAGATATAAACACATTATCTTTTATTTTGATGGAAACGGCATTCAGCTTTTTTGTTTTGGTGGAAAATATGGTTTACAAACGGGTCTCATACTCTCATTATAATTCTAGTAAAATGCGTAATCGTCAAATATGCAGATGTGGAAATAATGCGTAACTGGGTGGGTTCCTTCTAACACTCTGTCCTGTGTTCTGAAAGTAGCCTATAGTTCTGCTTACCACAGTTCTCTACACTCACTAATGTCTCTCCTGATCCTCCTCGCTCCTCATCAGACACTGAAGGCTGTTTCTTTTTTTCACGCCATATCTCTGCACATATTCCTTGCGTTTCTTCTCCATCGCTCTATTTTGACAGATACTCACTGCACGCTCGCTCAGCCCAGAGGGAGAGGTGATTAAAGATGTGATTGGACCAGCCCAGTGTCAATCAAGAAAATAACCAATGGGCCGCTGATCTCCGTGTTTCATGGGCCGCTCTTTGAGAAAGAAAAATCCCACGCTGACTTTTTTTCCGATGCGTTTCAACGGCACAAAGATCCCAGCGCCGCGGCCGCTAAACTAAAACGCAATGGGCCGCTGATATGAGTTGTATGGGCCGTTAAAAAAAAAAAAAAGTTTGAGATGTATCGGCCCAAAAGCACGTCGGCCCACCGGGCAAATGCCCGGTATGCCCGATGGCCAGTCCAGCCCTGGTCTTCACTGTGTCTTCACTGTGTTCAATGATGTATTTAATTTGGAGTTTTTTTGTAGCCATTACCTGAGCTGTACATTTCACCAATAAGACCCCATTGAGACTTTCAGTTGGCGAGTGTAGGGAGTAGCTGCACCTTCGTCTTTGTTCCCACCAGTGGCGGATCTAGAAAATTTTACATGGGGGGGCAAAGGGGTGGCAAGAGGTCTTGGCAGGGTGGCAGGGGTAGACGGTATATGGCAATCCCTATATGTGAATTGCTTTAACAAGACAAACATAAAAACACTTTTAAACTATAGTAGATATTGTTTAATCGTGCCCTTACACACTACAAAGGTTTTTAATTCACAACAGGAATAAGCCCAGTGCAGTGTTCAAACAAAATTGTGCATTTAAAAAAAAAAGTAAAAGCATAAAAAGCTAAATGAAAAGTTATTTTAAAAATTAAAATATTTGTGTCCAAGATGCAGAGGACAGGTATAAAACAGCTGACAATACTCCAGTTCTTATTATAATTAAGAAGGTATAATTACAGTCCACAAATTACCCTCCTGGTCTCTACAGTTTACTGCCTTTCATTTCTCTCACGCTCTTCCTCCTGTGTACTACTTTTGATTTTTTGGATTTTTTTTGCAAAAAAATATTTTTTCTTTTCATGGTTAGGCTCCAGCTACTTTCTTCAACTACTCTTGCCTGCAGAAGTCAATATGTGAAATCTCTGGTTATCCTTCTATTACATTACTCTGTAGGGCCAAGTAGCTACTAAGTAGCTTATAACAAATATAAAATCAGAATTAGGCCCTCAAAAGTACGATTCATCTTGGAGAATAATAATAATAATAAACAGAGCAATTCCAAGAGGGTCCTCTCACCATCAGTGCTCGGGCCCTAAATATTTATCACATGCACACACCAGTTACTGTATGTTTAGACTACTTAATCCTATTGTATTTGTTATTTCCCCAGTTATAACCTGGTTTCATTGAGTGATATCTGAGAGGAATTGGATTTATAGAACTGCTTAGCTCAGGGGTCGGGTACCTTTTTTGACCAAAGAGACATTTTTTTAAAAAAATGTATGGTTAGGCCTAATGCATTTTTTCAAAAGAGTCTCAGTAAAAGTAGTATATAATAATATTATTAAAGGCATGCTTTTTTTCAATAAAATTTCAACAGTTTTAGGGTAATTATTAGGTCCATAGACAACTAAAAACAAAAAAATATTTAGCAAACAAAGTTTCAATATTAATCGTGAAGGGCTTTCCACAGTGAGGTTATCAACTGAGCATAGTTTCTCATACTTACAGTACTTACATCTACTGTGTTTACGTGAATACTCGACTTGGCATTTTTATACATTTATGTATTCATTTGGCCATTTAGGTGCGCAACCGAAAAGCTAATCAAATGATCGTTCTCCTAACTGCTGATGTGTGCGACCATCAGTTAACGTTATGGATACAAACAATATTTTATGTTTTATTAAGCTGTTCTTGTCTTTACTAAAATCGAAATTAGATAATCAAAGGGAAGAGTGCTCTTAAAAATCCTGAGGGAGCGAATTTGACCGATGATTTTGGCTAACGTAATAGACTCGCTGTTTTTGCTGTGATGCTGAATCGTCTTTAGCATACAATACATTCATTACAAATGTAACTAAGTTAAACGTGTGTTTAAACTACACCTGGGGAAACTCACTTCACCTTCAGAAGCTCTGGGGCAGCTCAGTCTCTCCAGTCGGGCTGCAGGGCCACTCCACCGCCCCACAGCAAAGCAAACTCGCTGTGTCTGTGTGTGGGTGTGTGAGAGCCAGACTGAGAGAACGCCGCTCTGCTGCACGTTGAATCAGGGGAGGGGCTAATAATAGGCTACATTTAAAATGAAAAATTAAATTGTTCACTTTTGGTAAATGTATTGTTTATTTCACTATTTTGAGAAGCGTGTGGAGTGGCATGTTGTTTTTACAAGTAATTTTTTCGGATCATCAAAGTTAGGGGGGCAGCTGGGGGGGCAAGGCTCTAGAGTGGGGGGGCACCTGCCCCCCCTTGCCCCCTGTGAGAACCGCCCCTGGTTCCCACAGATTTCGTTTGAAAGTTTCTTAGATCTTCAAGTGGAAAATGGCTACAATCGTGCAATGTGAACTCAGCAATAGCTTTAACAGATATCGCCACTCTAATGATGCTGCTGGAAGAACACATAACGGCCATTTCTTCTGAATTTAAATCGCCATTTTCAACCTTTTTGGTAAGGCTGGACACATTACATACAACGGTAAACAACCACAAACAGCGATTTCTCACTTGAAGCAAACACGGACATGGGCAGTCTGAGATTTGGAGCCCTAGAGTCGAAGTACGCAACTTTTAGATGAGGACCTTACTAAACTCAAAGCGAAGGTCGTGGATATGGAAGGAAGGAGCCGCAGAAATAGCACGCTGAATCTTCTACTTACCTTAGACAATTTAGGGTCCTCATCCGTCTATATAGTTTTTGGTGCTGTTAGTGGGAGTTTTTTGTGCAAGTTGTTATTATCTCTCCTCCCAAGTTGGATTCATGCTCATTGTGCTCCCACAGTGAAACCGAAGCCAGGGGAGTGGTCTACATCTGTGGTGATGTAGGGATTGGACATGTAATATCTCTGCATTGATCCGTTCCGGGACTGATCCCGGCATTATTACTAGGTGTTTGAGTTCACACAGAAGGCACAATTTTATGGAAATTTTATGGGATTAATTTAAGGGGCTTAAGAAGCATTTTTATGTTCTTGGTTTTGATGCTATATATGTATACATGTTTTGATGTCTGTTGCTTTGTGCCATTAAACTATGTTTAACTTTAATTTGTCTTTTTTCGCCTTAGACCTGAGGGTGCTGAAAGAGGAGAGTGAAGTACTGAATGAAATGGAGAAGAATCAATATGAGATTCATTATGATTTCATAACCGAAGAAAATTCTTTCAGTTGCTCAGATAATCACAATGAAGAGAAGCCTGTCACATACCCTCAGTGTGGAAAGACTTTTGATCAAGATGAAAACCTTAAAGCCCACATGACAATTCACACTATAGAGGGTAATTTCATCTGCCATCAGTGTGGGAAAAGTTTCACTCAAAAAGGAAGCCTAAACAGGCACATGAGAATTCACAATGGAGAGAAGCCTTACATGTGCCCACTGTGTGGAAAGAGTTTTAATCAACATGGAAACCTTGAAGTCCACATAAAGCTTCACACTGGAGAGAGGCTTTTCCCCTGTCAACATTGCGGAAAAGTTTCAACCGAAAGGAAACCTTAATTACCACATGAGAGTTCACACTGGAGAGACCCCTTTCACTTGCCAACAATGTGGAATAAGTTTCACTGTAAAGGGAAGCCTTGTTAGGCACACGAGAATTCACACAAGAGAGAAGCCTTACAAATGCCCACATTGTGAAGAGAGTTTTGAGCAACATGGAAACCTTAAAGTCCATATGAGAGATCACACTGGAGAGAAGCCTTACGTGTGCTCCCATTGTGAAAAGAGTTTTGATCAACATGGAAACCTTAAAGTCCATATGAGAGTTCACACTGGCGAGAAGCCTTACACATGCCCTCAGTGTGGAAAGAGTTTTGATCAACATGGGAATCTTAAAGTCCACATGAGAGTTCATACTGGAGAGAAGCCTTACACATGCTCTCAGTGTGGGAAGAGATTCACTCAAAAAGGACACCTTGAAGTCCACATGAGAATTCACACTGGAGAGAAGCCTTTTACCTGCCAACACTGCGGAAAAAGTTTTAAACGAAAAGGAATACTTAACAGGCACATGAGACTTCACGTCGGAGAGAACGAGTTTCAATCAGCATGGAAACCTTAAAGTCCACATGAGAGTTCACACCGGAGAGAAGCCATAACCCTATGGGATATGACATAACCTTAAGTACCACATGAGGACTCACTTAAGAGAGAACCGTCATCAAGATCCATGACTCTTCTTGACTATTGAATCAAAAAACACGCGTAATATCAAGTGAATCAATTTGAATTGAACTGTTTAAATGGGAAGTACTTCATTTAAAGGTGCATTGCGCAACATTTCATGTTAAAAATAGCCGTTTTCTAACCCATACATGCTGAAACAATCGCCTGATGGGCTGAATGAGCCCTTCTCTGATCACTGCGATCGCCTCTATAATCCTGTACAGTAAAATAAACTAGAATGTACATTTCCAGAAGAAAATGTGAAGTGGTGCTTGCAGTGGCAAAACTCACCACCCGGTTGCTAGAGTGTGGTACAATATTGCATACAAGCTGATGACATCAGCTTATGACATCATGATGTCATAAGCTAGAGTGCGTGATGTCACTCTAGCTTATGACATCACGCACTCTAGCTATGATTCATCATACATCATGATGAATCATGATGACATCAGAGTGCGTGATGTCACTCTAGCTTATGACATCATATGACATCATGATGTATAAATACACGTGACACGTGACCCAAAAAGTCCCATTGACTTACATTGGGGAGACTTATGATGATGTCATAAGCTAGAGTGACATCATGTCACTCTAGCTTATGACATCACGATCTAGCTTATGACATCATCATAGTCTCTGCTGAGTCACTGGACTTTTTGGTCCGGCTTTCGCCCTGGGGCGAACATCGTACACCTGATCGCTTGAGAAAAGTCATAGCACACCATTCCCAAATTAAGCCGCACGTTTTGACACCTCATTCATGGGTCTGTGACAAAAACTGCGGGAGGGGAGTACGCGTCAAAAGAGTGTCCAGAATAATAAGAATAACTAGAACAATTGCATTTCCTGCGGAATATGCGTGTGAATGCTTCAAAAGCTTAACTAAAATGCACAAACAAATGCAAAACAGAGCAAAAAAGAAAAAAAGCTTAATTCAAATGAATTTAATAAGCTGAAATGCAAAAAAGATCCAAAAAAATTTAGAAAACTAGAAGTTTATTTAGAGAGGTAAAGAGAGGTAGAGAAGTAGACACAGAGGTAACGAAATAAAGGGGTAGAGAAAGAGACAGAGAAGTAAGAAAGAAGTAAAGGAAGAAAGAAAGAAAGAAAGAAAGAAAGAAAGAAAGAAAGAAAGAAAGAAGGAAAGAAGGAAAGAAGGAAAGAAGGAAAGAAAGAAAGAAAAGAAGGAAAGAAAGAAGGATAGATAAAGATAGATGAGATAGATAGATAGATAGATAGATAGATAGATAGATAGATATAGATAGATAGATAAGATAGATAG